>PVIR01000495.1:26724-139212 GCA_004026965.1 Petromus typicus
TTTTTTTTTTTTTTTTAAGGTTTTTTGAGACAGGGTCTCGCTTTGTGGTTCAGGCTGGCCCTGAGCTCAGCCTCCATCTCACATCACAGCAATCCTCCTGCCTCTGCCTCCCGAGTGCTGGGATGACAGGCGTGAGCCACCACACCCGGCACTGTAGTATGTGGTACTGATTGCCGCTGGGGTGAGTCTCCACACCCAGTATTGTTATGTGGTTACCGCAGATTGAACCCGGCTCCTTGCGCTTGCAAGACAGGCACAGGAACCACTGAGCTATATCCCCGGCCCCAGTCATACCATCTTGAAAGCACTTTTTATGGTTTAAACTTAAATGTACCCTCAAAGCCCATGTGTGAAAGGCTTAGTAAGGCTTAGTGCCTGGCCGATGACACTATTGGGAGGTGTGGAACCTTTAAAAGATGGGACCTAGTTAAGAGAAAGTTAAGTCATTGGCAGCACACTTCTAGAGGGGATAATAGAATCATGGCCCCTTCTCTCTCTGTTTTTTACTTATTGGCTGCCATGAGGTAAACAACTTTGCTTCACCACACATACACCACCATAATGTTCTGCCTCAACACAGGCCCCAAACCAATGAAATTAAGCAACCTTGGACACAAAACTTTGAGCCCAAACAAAAAAGCCTTTCTCCTTTTGCTTTATCTAAGGAATTTTGTCACAGGAATAGAAAACTGACTAACAGTATTTTTCTATTGTTTTTTAGCTTCTGGTTTCTGTTGAGAATGGATACAATTCTGATTCTTCAACTTTTTAATACATCTATGTTTTTTCTCTTTGAAAGCCCTTAGGGCCTTTTCTTTGTCTAAACTTTCACAATGGTGTGCCTTCATGTAAATCCATTTCCAACAGGACTTAAATGGCCCTTTCAACCTGGAAATTCATATTTTTGAGTTCTAAGAAATTTTCTTGAATTCTTTTCTTTGATGCTATCACTCCTTTTATTTTCTCTCCTCTTTTTCTGGAGAGGCTATTATTCAGATCATTGACCTCCTGGACTGATCTATTAATTTTCATACCACTTCTCTCCAAATTTCCATCTATTTGTCTTTTTTGGGGCCCTACTTTCTGTCAACGTTTCTCACATTTATCTTCCAAAAATCCTATTGACTTTTTAATTTCTTTTTTAGGAGCTTTTTTGGTTTTCTTCCCAAATATTCCTTTTAAATACCATCCTACCTTTGCTTCCAGTATACAAAATTGTTTGGTAGTTAGAGCACACACTCTTCAGCCAGATTGCTTGGGTTTATTTTTTATTATTTATTTATTTATTTATTTATTTATTTATTTTTGAGACAGAGTCTTGCTTTGTAATTCAGGCTGGCCCTGAGCTCAGCCTCAAACTCACATCACAGCAATCCTCCTGCCTCTGCCTCCCGAGTGCTGGGATGACAGGCGTGAGCCACCATGCCCGGCACTGTGGTATGTGGTACTGGTTGCTGCTGGGTGTGAGTCTCCACACCCAGTATTGTTATGTGGTTACCAGGGATCTAACTTTGGCCCTTGCTCTTGCAAGACAGGCACCAGAACCACTGAGCTAAATCCCCGGCCCCAGATTGCTGGGATTTAAATGGAACCTACTACCGTAATTTCACAAATATAGATTCTTTAATCTCTTTGGGCCTTAACTTTAAAGTGGAGATAATAATTCTATTTTTACCTTATGGGGTTATTGAGAGGATTAAATGAAATGATTCACATAAAGGTCTTAGAATACTGTTTGGTGTGAGCACTGACATTTTAGTTATTGTCACCATCTTATTTTTCCAACTGTATTAACAAGTTTTTCTTTTCTTACTTTTCTTTCCCTTGCATATTTGTCTCTATCAATGTGTTCCTTTTTGCTGATTGCCTCTTCATTCTCTCTCTCCCTCTCATTCTTTGCTGTGTGTGGAATGGCACAGCCTCATGCCTGCTTTGCAAACTCTTCCACCTGTGAGCTACATCTTATATTTACGTTCCCCCTGCCATGTTTTTTTTTAAATTTCAAGTTAGAGACTTCCTGCAGGTGCTTGCTGATCCTTCTGTATGGACTCATATTTGGTAAGGTGGTCTCAGTATTTTCAGACTTTTCTCTTGAGCTGATGGAGAACGGTCAGAAAAGGACACTACTTCAGTTTCTTATCGGAGGTGAGGGTGGGGCTTAGGCCTGTCTCCCATGCTGGGAGCTGGTGAGGGAGAGAAGAGGTATTCTTGATATTCAGAATTTCATTGTCCTTGATTCTTCCTCTTTCAGAAAGTGCCCACACCTTGACCTCTACCTGAAGACCCCTGTCCAGAAATCTTCACTGTTATACTTTCTAGGGTCCATGATCTCACTGGAAAGATTGTAGTCTATCTGTGTAAACCTAAGCAGGGAACCCAAAGTGGTATGTTAAACAGATTTCCAACCAATTCTTTATGCTCAGCCCCACATGCACCTCTACTTCTAGAGACATCTGATGTCACCGGTGCCTTGCCTGTGGGGAGTTCTGTGGTATAGATGAGGTTCTAAGGTCTCTCCACCCTGTTGCCTGCTATGGTTCACTTTCAAGTCTGAGAAGTTAGTTACTCTACATTCTCTTGTAATGTGTGTCATGAAATTTTGTTGTTTTGCCACCTCTCTTCTCTCTGCCTATGTGGGTTTGTCTTCATACAAATTCACTTTCTTTTATATGGTGATGTTCAAGAAGAAGCAGACTTAAATGTGTGTGTCCAGTCTCCACCTTTAAATAGAAGTCTCCATTGAACTTTTCTTTTCTCCTCCAACCCTTTGAGTCAAGGTTTTACTATGTAGCCCAGGCTAGTCTGGAACTTGTTACCCCCCTGCCTTAGCCTCTTGGGTGCTAGGATTATAGACATATATACACACACACACCTGGTTTGAACTTTTTTTCTACCTACACAATATGCTTAGAAATTCTGCCTTACTACCTTCAGCCTCTGTACTTTTGTCTTGTTCTTTCATTTGAACCAAATGGTACATCATTTGCATTCTTCAATTTAGTTTCTGCCATCTAGATTAGTACTAGTGGTCCTGAAAGGACTAGTTAGTACTGTACTAGTAAGTACAGAGTTAGAGAAAGGAAGAAAGGAAAGAAGAAGGCAAGAAGTAGGGAAGGAGGAAGAAAGGATAACTGTAAGATCTTGAAGTGGGAAAATTATGTCAGATAAATAAGACCAACGGTGATCATTTGATGAATTAGCTGTGCCTCGAGCAGTGTACTGATGCCTTACTCCTAGTGGCTCTCAGTGGCTACCACATTAGGACAGTCAACTACCCCACCAAATCCCCCTTCTACCTCCTCCATATCTGATGGTTTGCGGGGAAGCAAATTTCTTCAAAGCCTAGCCTCCTATGGCTATATTAATGTGAAATGTAATAATACATAACTGTAAACTAGTTTATGTGATTCCCAAATGAATGAGTAGGGGGAAGGTAATTTATTATCAATTTGCATCAAATTTCAGTTAATGTAAAAAAAATGCAAAGCTTATTTTAACGTACTTATTTCTGAGAAGAGACTTTCCATTAAGTAGAGTGTCAAGTAGGGGTAACGATTTGCCTGAGGAAGTCTTTATGATTTAGATATCTGGGCCCCCTGGGAGGAGCTACAGGCTTTTGGAAGGCTTTTTGGTCAGGGCTCAGGTTCAGTGCACAGGAGAGGGATAAGTCTTTCCACTTTGTCACAGGCTGGTTGAAACAGATGGCAACAATAGGCTTGGTGGTCTCTTTCAAGGGGACAGGAGGGGGAAGGAAAGGACAAAGAGAAAGAGTTGGGTTTGGGAAGAAGAATCTGTAGCTTTGCTCTACAGGAAAGGTTGGTGAGCTAAGACCCAGAGGTCAAGTCCTGCCACTCCTTATTTATATTGAAGAGCAATTTTTCCGGCTATTATCATAGCCATTCATTTACTCAGAGTCTCTGCCTGCCTACAGGCTACAGTGGAGAGTTAAGTAGTTGCAGTCGAGCTCATATCCTGGCACAGCCAAGAGTATGTACTGCCTGGCCCTTTAGAGAACCAAGGTAACAACTCTGGTCTATAGAATGGCTCTATACCTAGTTACATAAGGCTCAGTTTACAAGAAATAGCATGTTCCTGTAACCTGTTGATGTATGGCAGAATACCCCCAAACTCAGTGGCCTTGTGAATTTACAATTTGAGCAAAGCTCAGCAGGGAAGGCTTATTGATGCTCCATATGACTCCAGCTAGAATTGCTCAGCTTGGGACTGGGAGAACCCACTTTGAGGAAGGCTCCCTCACATGGCTGGCAAGCTGGAGCTGCTTGCTGGCTGGGAACTCAGCCAAACCAAAGGCCCGGGACCTTGGTTCCTTTCCACTCTCTGCATGCTGTTCTGATTTCCTCACAGCCTCAAGTCTGGGTTCTAAGGGCAAGTATCCTGAGAGACAGGCGATGGCTACTTGTTTCCTGGGGCTTGGGTCCAGAAACTAAAATAGGCACCCACTATATCCATTGATTAAGTAGTCGCAGAAACCAGACTCAAGGGGAGGACACCGAGGCCCAACCTCCCAATGGAAAGGAACTAAAAAAATATGAAAAGGGGGTCATGTTTTAAAAATAATTATTATGAATATCATTTTGACTGCTAAATCACAACTGTCTATATTTATGGGTACTGTGTACTTTGCTAACCTTTCATTTTGGGGGGTGACCCATCTGAAATTTGCTCTTTTAGTTACTTCTGTATATACACTGCATTATTATTCATAGCCACTCTACTGTGCAACAGATCTCAAAACCTATTCCACTTATTTATTTGAAACTTTTGGACCCTTTGATTGACAACTCTTCATTCCTTCCCTCTGTACTTTCCTGGTCTCTGGTAACCATCATTCTACTCACTACATCTATGAGTTCCACTTTATTAGATTCCATGTATAAGTGAGATCATGCCGTATTTATCTTTCTGTGCCTGGCTTACTTCACTTAGCATAATGTCTTCTAGAGGCATCCATCCAGCCATTCATCACAAATGATAGATTTCCTTCCTTTAAAAGGCTAACTAATATTCCATTGTGTATATATACCACATTTTCCTTAGCCATTCATCTGTTGATGGTGGGGGTCACATAATAGGGGCCTAAGAAACATAGACTTTTATTTAATCACTAATGCTAAGAAGTCTGAAGTTAGGTGTTTAAAAGATTAACCAGGTTGTCCGATGATTTTTACCAAAGGCTATTATTCATCCTTTTGCAATCTTGAACATGTTCTGTTAACTCTTAAATATGTCACCTTACAGTCATAAGATGGCAATTACAGCATGAATCTTCATGTCCCCACATAATACTGTCCCAAGCAGGCAAGAAAAGAGTGGATAGAAAAAAATTGTCTAGCTAGGTATAGTGGTACATACTTGTAATTCCAGCTGCTCTGGTGGCTGAGACAAGAGGATAACAAATTTAAGGCCAGCCTGAGAAACTTAAAGAGATCTTGTCTCAAAATAAAATAAAGGGCTGAGGGTATAGCTGAGTATTAGAGAATGCTTGCTTGGCACAAGTGAGGCCCTGGGTTTTATCCCTGACACCACAAACAAAACAAATCAAATCAAAGCTTCCTGAAATTCTCTCTGTTCTATCAGGAGGAAGAAACATTATCTTCCAAAATACTGAGAGAACATTCAAATATGACTCCTTAGTCAGAATTGGGTCATGGGAGTATTTCTTTCCCAATCATTGGCAGAGAGGATTGGGATCCTCATAGCTGGATTAAGCAATGGCCATCTGCAGTCAGGGCAGAGGCTCCTCGTTCATACTCAGCTGCTTCCTTACTCTCAGAAGCCTTGAGATAAACTGCTGATAGCAAAGAAAAAGGGCAGAGTGGGTGCTGAGTAGCTAGTGAATGGAGTCTGCCATGTTGGATATTGCTCAAGTTTGTCTTCCATCAAAGAAGTGACTTTGGAGACTAGAAGATAACAGCAGTCTTGGAGCAGTGAGGCATCTGGGTTGAGGCCAGGGGTCTGGGGAAAATGGTGGAACTGGAGCCTGGAGGCTTTCCTCGGAGGGCTTTGTTGGTATAGTAGTTTCAGTTCTGTAACCAACTTTGAAAGATCACCCAAGTGAACGCTACTTAGGGAGCAAATTTATATTCTCATGGCAAAACCCGTTCATTAACACAGCTTTCCTGGGAGGTCTTAAAATCCAGCTCTACATCTGGTTGAAGGAACTCGTGAAGTCTGAAATGGAGCAGTATGGACAGTGTTTCTTAAGCCTTGGCTCCCAGATAGGTACTCAAATACCCTGGAGATGCTTGCCCAAATCAGATTCCCTCAGAGATTCTGACTTAGGAGGCCTGGGGTGAGACACCTCAGTTCAGAAGCAGTTTCATCTTGGGCTTCTTTAGCGAACACCTCCAGCAGTTAGGGTAGAGTTTTGGGTTGACTCAGTAAAATTCTGAGGGTATAGCTGAGTATTAGCTGTTTGGGGCAGGCAATTGTGCAATGAGGGCAATTGGGTAATTGCCTGCCAGTTCCTGTGCTATTCAGCTCCCAGAGGGACCCAGGGACTGGGAATTCTGTTGAGCTCTGACATTTCTCAGGGATCACTGTTGTCTGTTTCCCAAGAACTGGGAACCTGCTACGGTTTTCCCTGGGACCTCTCAAGGGGATAACCATGGCCCCCAGTATTGATAGGGGACCTATGCAGCCTGCTACCATGAGGACTCCTGGGGTACTCTAGTGTGTTGGTTTTGTTTGGGTGTGGTAACAATTCACCACAAACATACTGGTTTGAAACAACACAAACTTATGTTACAGTTTTGGGGTTTAGATTAAAAGCGGGTTTTAGTGGCTCAAAATCAGAGGAAAATTGGCTGTCTGTGTTCCCTTCAGGAAGCTCCACATAAGACTGTCTCCTTGCCTTTTATACCTTCTGAAGCTTCCCAAATTTCTTGGCTCATGACTCCTTTTTCCCACCTACAAAGCCAGAAATAACAGGTAGAATCCTTCTCACATGGCATCGTTCTGGCCTTCTCTCCTGCTTTCTCCTTTTCCTTATAAGATTTCTTATGATGGGCCGGGAATTTAGCTCAGTGCTTCCAGCACCTGCCTTGTAAGTGCAGGGGCCCAAGTTCATCCCTGGTATGTACATACAATAATGCTGGGCATGGTGACTCATGCCCATCAGCAATCAGTACCACACACTTCAGTACCAGGTGTGGTGACTCACACAGGTAATCTCAGCCTTTGGGAGGCAGAGGCTGGAGGACTGCTGAGTTTGAGGCTGAGTTCAGGATCAGCCTGAAGTACAAAGCGAGACCTTGTTTCAAAAAAGAAAAAAAAAAAAAAGATTTCTTATGATTATCCTGAGATCACCCTAGTTATCCGCAATGATGTCCCTACTTCAAAAATCCTTAAATTAGTTACATCTACAAAAACCCTTCTGTTGTGTAAGGTAACATATTCTCAGGTTCCAGGGTTCTAGGACATGGACATCTTTGGTGGCCAGTGTTCTGTCTCCTGCCCTCAGCAGTGTAGCACTGGTGCAAGTCATAAAAAAAAAATGACTAAAACTTTTATGGTTCGAGAGCCATTCTCTTAGTTGAATTGGCTTTCTTCGCTTGGGACAAGTGAGTTTTCCAGAACAGAATGGTGAGACTACCACTTCTTTGGGGGGTCGGAGCAGTTCTAAGGAGGGGGTCTCCTCCTTAGAGGACACTCCTCTTTCCTATGGTTGGCAAAAGTGGGTTTGTGGCCACTGGACACCTCCAGGCTCGAGTTCTACCATTTTCCCAGACCCTTGGCTTCAACCCAGATGCCTCACTGCTTCAAGAATGCAAGGAGTTCTGGAATGGAAGGTCATTTGATAGCATATCATTTTCTTTCTCAAATTTAGAGACAACTCTTTAAGCACAGAACATTTTGTTGTTTGAGTAATCAAAAGATTTTTAAAACACTGCCCTGGTGGTCTGCATCTTTGTTTTTTTTTTCTCATTCAGGACTTTTGTCACATCATCATAAGCAAACAAGCACAATGAGGATCTCTCCAATTTTGTTATTTCCATTTCAACTGTTGCGATTGTCTGTTGTCTCTGTACTTCGTGGGGTGTCCTAAGGAGACCCCTAGCCTCCCAACAATGTAAACCTGAGGTGGGAAGTCTCCTTGCTCTAGTTTAATGTGAGAAGTCTTTTAGAGCATAAATAGTGCTATCTGGGGCTGGGGATTTGGCTCAGTGTTTCCAGAGCCTGTCTTGCAAGTGCAAGGACTCGGGTTCGATCCCCGGTTAACCACATACAGTACTGGGTGTGGTGACTCATGCCCAGCAGCAATCAGTACCACATACCACAGTGCCGGGTGTGGTGGCTCATGCCTGTAATCCCAGTATGCCTCGGGAGGCAGAGGCGGGAGGATTGCTATGATGTGAGTTTGAGGCTGAGCTCAGGGCCAGCTTGAACCACAAAGTGAGACCCTGTCTCAAAGAAAAAAAAAAGAAAAGAAAAGAAATAGTGCTGTCTGTCCTTAGTTTGACTATCTTATGGTTATAGGTTTGTGATATATAATAATTACAATCATCTCAGAGTACTGGTACATATATGTTTGCCCAGATTATCTTGAGATTTCTGCTTGCTAAAGCCTCCATGTAGAGTTACCAGATGTCTCTCATACATGATAAAGCTTCTGTTTTGTCATCCTCATAATGAGGGTAAAAGTACTGCCGTGGGCACGATCAGTACCTCATCCATAGCCCCTACTCTCTTGCCCTTTAGTGTACATGGTTCTGTCTTCCAACTGCTACCGTCTTCATCTCTTGGCTTCTTCTGGCACCAACCCTACCACCTGCCCACATGCAGCAGGCTAGGGGCAGCCCTCAGCTAGACCATGCAAGCTGGTGGATAAATACTGCGTCCTCCTTGCCCCCCTGAACAGGGAAATCAAGGTGCTTATTCTGTGATGTGTCCCAAGGTCCTAGCCAGACTGAGCTGCAGTCATCCAGGGAGGACCCTAACTTTCTCAAACACACTATTTGTGCTTTCCTTCTCTCCCCTGCCTCGCTGTCCCACTCTGCTGCTAGTCCTTCCTGGAATCCTTTGAAGGATTCTTTCACTGTCTCCTTTTGGAGACACCCCAAAGAGAACTAATCTACTGAACTGAGCATTCCAAATCAAGGACTAAACAGCAGAGGAATGGTAAGTTTCCATTGCAACCCAAGCAACAAGCAATCTGGACAGGAAATAGTCTCTTAAAACCAAACTAGAGTCTCAGGGACAAATGCTCCTTGGGGGAAAATGCAGTCAGCAAAATCAGGCCATATGCTATTGATGACACCTTCACTGGTTTCTTTATTTCCCCAGTCCTTTGTGTTAGTTTAAAGGGATTGAGAAACAGAGAGAAGGATGTTTCCCCGAAGGAAGGACAGTGCTCTCAGGCTGCCAGATTTTTCCTTTAACAGAACCCCAAGACCTGTCAAAGCTTCTACCTAATCAATCACAGGTGAGGGAAAAGAGGGAACCAATGTAGGAAAGAGCCCCAAATCAAAATCACACTGACAGGGCTCCCCTGTGCTGTGATGTTCAAGCCAATCTATGATTTGAATTTATCCCCCAAAAGATCATGTTCTGGAACCTTAATTTCCACTGCAGCAATGTTGGGGGATGGGGCCTAACAGGAGATATTTATGTCATGGAGACTCCACCTTCATGAACAGATTAATCTTGTTCTGTTTGGAGTAAGTTAGTTCTCAGGGGGGTGGATTGGTTCTCACAGGGGTGAGTGCTTATAGCAGGGAGCTGGAGAGTGGGAGGTAGCTCAGTGGCAGAATATTTTCCTAGCATAAGCGAGCTCTGGGTTCCATCCCCACTACTCGAAGTGAGTTCAGCTTCGTCAGCTCTCTTTTACTCCTGCTCTTTTGTCCTTCTGTCATGATGCAGAAACAGGGCCCTTGCCAGAAGCCAAGCAGATGCTATCACTTTACTTTTGGACTTCCACCCTCACAGAACAGTGAGCCAAATAAATTTCTATGCTTTATATATTTCCTAGTCTCTGGTATTTTGTGATAGCAGCAGAAAACAGATTAAGACAGGTACAACCACAGACCTCACTATACAGTATGCAATCTTCCCAGTTCCTTGGCACTTGTCCTGCTTGCTTTGTCTAAAGTGAAGCAGAACTTTTCGAGTAGATTTTGAATTCAGCTTAATATGTGACCACTTAAAAACGATAATGCAGACCCTTTGCACTACTTCAAAATAAAAAAGGGCTCCTCTAAGTATTTATAAAAATTCCATTTGTTTATTAATATATTTAAAATAATTTATTAAGCATCTGTTGTATGGCTCTGTCTCACTTTGGTTTCCCCAGAAGCTGACCTCAGATACTGAATGCAAGTATAATTCTGAAGAACACAATATTCTGATCAATGATGGGTTGTATATATGATGGTGGCCCCACAAGTTTACATAACTGAATAACATAGTCACCTTAGTTTGGGTTAAGTACATTCTCTGATATTCACTCAATGAGATCAGTTAACACTTTCTGAGAACAAGTTCTCACTGTTAAGTGATTCCTGACTATAGTTTATTTGAGAAGTGATCCCAGGAAACAGGTATGTGAGAGTAAGCTAGTGAAAAACAAAAAGGAAGAAAGGCAGGCGATGAAGAGCAGGTCATTACCACTAAAGGTAAAGGCATTTTAATGCCACTGAGAAACTTTGGAGCTGGTGTCGAATATAAGCCTCATCTTTCCCATCCAGGGCCAGGCAGAGTGACATTAACCTCTGCGGGTGTCATTAGAGGGATGTGAGGAAAAGCGTGAAGTCCTTAGCACTTGTATCTGGAGAGACGTGCACTGATGTGGCACAGCATGGGGCCACGGGCGGCCACCGATGGCATTTGCTTGCTGGGGCCTCGTATGGTGCTTGACTCAGGAACCTACATTCGGCAGAGCAGTGGTATATTTCACAAGCAAGCCCAGGAAGCCATGGGGACAGGACGTGACAGGTGAGAGGCCGGAAGACAGGGAGACAGGGTGTGCTTCCTGGAAAGGACAAGGCCATTTGAGCCCTCAGGATAAAGAGGAGGTACCTGGGAAAGTGGAAAACATCTTCTGGGTAGGGGACTTGCGTGTGCAAATGTCAGAAGGCACAAGAGGGCATTCTGACAAATATTCTTTCCTGCCTTGGCTTTCATAGCATGTGTTCCCTTTCACCAGAGAATCCTCCCCTCAGCTCTACGCACTGTCTGCCGTGCCCGTTATTGGATGGCTAATGCACTCAACAAATTCTATTATTTTATGCTGGATGTATGGGGCTATCCGTTAATATCTGACAGTTATTACCCAGAAACTAAATGAACCTTGGAGTGAATATTTTCTTTTCCTTTAAAAAAATAAAATAAGAAGAAAAGGTGAAATGTCAGAGAAAAGGAAAAATATTTTAAACTATGAATCTTCACAGATGCACGGCATGCTTAAAAAAAAAAAACATGAAAAGATGTGAATTTGAGATGGGGCTAGGATGCATTCCCAAGACCAGCGTGGATGTCTCCCAGACGCTTGCAAATGGCTTATCAAAGGCTCCAGCTGCGGGCTGGACTCATTTGTCAAAAGCCTGGCAACTGATGATGTCATAGTGGCAGAGCACTCAAGGGCCCGATTTAGACAAGGTGTGTGGAGGAAACAGTGCAGCCATAGCCCGGGCCACCCACAGGACATGTTTCCATCATCACCTGCTTCTCTTCAGTGTTGGACGATTCGATGGAATTGTTCTGGTCGCTGGTGGCAGAATACCAAGTGGCTTCAGCTTCAAAAGAAAAAGCACCTGAAATGGCCTTGGGCAACATTACGAACTAGGTGAGGCCTGGCTACTGCCTTCTTCCACGGTTGTCTCCTTCCTGAATTTCTTTTGCTGGCTAACAAAGTTCCGCTGCCCAGGGACCCTTTATATTTATATCATCTCCCTTGGAAGTAGGAAATTTCTGTTACCCCAAACCAGATGGATTTGCATTTTAAAAGAGAACTGTAGGTGGAGAGCAATGCTTAACACAGAAGAATGCCTCCATAGCAGAGGAAATTTAGGGAAAGTGGGAGCTGGATCTTCTGGCTCCTTTCTTTCACATCACATCAGATAAATGACTATCTGCTTTGCCAATTGTGCAGGGCCAGTTGGGTGCCACAAATCAATCACTGCTATTCATCCCCAGGGGAAGTAGGTGGGTATAGTAGTTTCTCTCTTTTTAACCTTTCATGAATGTGCCTCGATTATTGTCTGTGCTCAGGGCCCAACCCTGCCCAACCGCCTTATGATATTTCCTAACTGTCTGCAATACTACTTACCTGATGGGTGGTCAGACAGTAATGTAGGTTGTTAAAAGTCGGGTAGTCTTGGGAGCAGGTAGGGACTGCAAGAGCAGGGACTTTCTGGGGGTGCTGGTATTGTTCTGTCTCAGGCTGGGTCCTGATTTGGTTTACTCTGTGAAAACTCATCAAATACAAAAACTAATCGTGTGCAGAAAGCTTACTTCCAAAAGTAGCTTTGGAGTCTGGGACAAGAAGATGTGATTCTGTGGGTGCCTGTTCTTTTGCTTTTACTGCATCAGTGTGCGTGTGCATGCATATGTGAGTGCATGTGTGTATGCGTGTATGAGTGCGTGTGCATGCATGTGTGCATGCATGTGTGTGTGCACGTGTGTGTATGTGTGTGTGTATGTATATTACTGCCTCCAATCCGCACAGCAGCCCTCAGAGGGAGGCCTAGTAGTTATGTCCATTCTGCAGATACTAAGTCACAGAAAAGTGGATACTAAGTCACAGAAAAGTCTGACCACATGGCCAGTAACCAGCAGAGCAAGGATTCAAACCCAGATCTTCTAACTAGAGTCTGTGCTTTTTCAAGCATTGCTAAAGAGCAGAGCCCAAATGCCCCTCTCCAATTCCTTTAAGGGGCTGTAAGAGAGTACTAGTTTAGTCCAGGATCCAAGAGGGTTCTGTGTTTGACACCTGATTTTCAGGAGCAGGGCTGGACAAGGTGGCAGCTGGGGCTAAGTGGCCAGAAAGATGCATGTTAGATTTCTTGGGAGTAAAGCTTGGTGAACGGTTCGTGCCAATGCACAGAGACCCAGAGGGGCATGGTGAGCTGGCTCAGATCACAGGGCACTGCAGGCACAGGTGGGGCATGACAAGAGACTAGCATTGACTCCCTGTGGTTGTTTTGACCTGAAATGGATGGAGTCCTGGAAAGCTTATGTCTTCAAGAACCAAAGGAATAGAAGGATGTTTTTGTCCTTCCTGGGAACAAGGTAAGTGGGTAAGGAAAGTGTCTATTTCACAAAGATGCTACAATTCTGCAAGACCATCCACATGGTCTTCTGCACTGGGACCTGTCACTCATCCATCGGGTCTATGTCTCCACCATTTGGAACGTGGCAAGTGACTCCTGTGACCAATGGAATACGATGGAAGTGGATCTATCCCCATTCCCAGTGTAGCCATTAATGGATCTGGTGGCTTCCTCTCCCAGGCATCTCAGGAACCAGCCTCTGTGGTGTGAGAAGCTCAAATCACATGGACATGCTCCACCTGACAGCCCAGATGACTTGCTGGCCAGACCAGCACCAAGCGCCAGCCCTGTGCGTGTGCCACCTTGGATACTCAGCCTGGCGCAGCCTGAGGATGCCTGCAGCTGTAGCTGCTCAAGAGACCTCAAGCAGGAACCATCTGGCTGAATCTACTTGATCAGAAGACTCAGGAGACAATAAGAATTGTCTTAAGTCACTAAGTCTTAGTGTGCCTTATATCGTAAGAAGAGACACTGGAAAAAAGAAAGACAAGGGCCTCAAAAGCTGAAAGCACAGGATTGGATTGCTGGGGTACCAACCAGGCATGTAGGAGGGAGGAAATTGAAGGAGGCCTCAAGCAGAGTCAAGCTTCTATTCGTAAAAATACCAGCAATGCCAGAAGCCCAGAGATTTAGTTGCAGACTTTTGGCCTTGCCACCCCCTAGCCCCGAAGTCTTTAGTAAGTCAGTAGCTCTCTGGGTCTTGTTCTTCTCATCCATAAAATGGGGATGATTCATTCCACAAACATAGACTATTATCTTTGGGTTCCATTTAGGGAAGGCATCATGCTCATTCTAAGATGAAACCAGGCACTGAAAATGTCTATAAATGTGTAAAAGTAAATGTTAATTATAAGCAAATCTCTTCCAACTATACCTTTTGCATTCTAAGTGCTCAGTATATGTCTGTGGTCATTACTATGCTGTGGGTGCCATTTATTTCTCTGAGTAACATTTATACCCTGATGGCAGCTTTAAAGAGCTAACCAGGTACAACTCCGTTGGAAAACTGGCAATAAAATTAAACCTTATCACTCAGAAATTCTACTCCTGGGAGTACTGTAGACCCAGCAAAAACTGGGCCTTTGCATCCACCAAACCACATACAGGACAATGTCCCAAACGCTTTATTCATATCAACTCCGAGCTGGAGACGATCTAAACATCCATCAAGGGCTAAATCAATTGTGGTATATGTGTACGATGGAATACCACTCGGTAATTAAAAAGGAGGGACTATTGTTTCATGCAGTAGAATGGATGGAGCTCGTGGAGAATAAGTGGAAGAAGTCATACACCAAAGTGCACTTGCTGCACGAGTTCATTTACAAAACGGGGTAAAACTAATCCACGGTGGTGGAGATCAGGATAGCTGGAGGGTGTGGACAGAGAGGGGCTGTGAGGAGACTTTCTGGGCTTCTGGCAATGCTCCAGATGTTGACCTAGGTGGTGACAATGAAGTATATTCATGTGGAAACTTGACTGGTACAGAAAACATTAGGATATGTCCTCTTCACTGTATCTACATTGTTGGGGCTCAAGGCATAATACTGCAAACAAAGTACAGTGCTTCTCATGCTAAATACTTTGAACTAAAACAGACAGAAGGCCTCCCAAACGAGATTTCTTTTGACCTTCTTCTCTCACCCTCATGGCTCCCGTTCCACTTTTTTGCTGAAGTAAGACCCAGAAACCAGAATTTCTCTTCCCCACCAGGTGGTTGTGGAAACTAGAATTTCTGTCCCTCAAAGCAAAGCATCAAACCTAGAAGGATCATCCTCCATTCTCCTCTGAAGGTTCCTATTCCAGAAGGATTCTGTCTTATACTCAGAGGAGGAAATGCTACCCTGAGAGGACAGAAAGAACCCCAACAAGCAGGCCTTGCCAGGGTCCCCCTCAGTCTGGTACCAGCGCATTGTACCTATTGTCTGGTCCCCTCTACACGGCTGCCCATTCTTCACCGTATCTATGCCCTGGGTCTATGAGTCTGCATTCTAAAGGTTCTGGTGTCAAGGAAAACTTTGATTAAATAAATGTACTTACTATTCTTTCCTCTTTTTTTTTTATTTGAGACAGGGTCTCGCTTTGTAGTTCAGGCTGGCCCTGAGCTCAGCCTCCAACTCACATCACAGCAATCCTCCTGCCTCTGCATCCTGAGTGCTGGAATGACAGGCGTGAGTCACCATGCCCGCACTGTGGTATGTGGTACTGACTGCTGCTGGGCGTGAGTCTCCACACCCAGTATTATATTGTACGTGGTTACTGGGGATTGAACCTTGGCCCTTGAGCTTGCAAGACAGGCGCCAGAGCCACTGAGCTAAATCCCTGGCCCTATTCTTTCTTCTTGTTAACCTGTCTTTTGCCCTAGGAGTGTGGCTGTGACCACTGTGATTGTTATGACAGGTGAGAAATCACACCTTCCTGCCCTGACAAAGATAGACCTCAACAGAAAAAAAAACCGAGTAGAGTAAAGCGGTGTGGGGGTGGAGGTGGGGAATGCTGTTTTCTTTGCTCCCAGGTGGCCGCTGTTTGGGGTATTGGGAAGTAAAGTCAAGGGTTCCAGGTGGGAAGTCTTTGGAAGAAAGTGTCTCTGTTCCCCTGAGAGGTTGGCAATCTCTTAATCCATGTGTCATCGGCCGGTTGTGATTCTCTAAGGCTGTGCTAAGGTTAGCCTGGTGCGCCTTCGTGGACCCCCAGGTCCCCGAGGCTGAGCCTTTCTTTCCAGGCAGAGCCCAGGCCTCCAAGTGTGAGAAACCAGCCCGAAGGGACGACCATGAAAAATACTGTCAACACCAAGTGCCACTGACCTCAAGAAGCCGGAGGGCACAGGCAGGAGCTGAGAGGACTCGGGCTTGATGGAGACCAGTGTTGCTGAGCACGGGCCACAGGGCCAGTTGGCTGCAGGTTTCATGACAGATGGGGACTGGACCCACAGGACCGCTCCCAGAGCAGGAGACCCCGGGCCTCAGCTAGTAGTGGCAGCGGGCCAGGCTTCGCCCCAGGGGGACGACCAGCTGGAGAAAAGCTTCCTTCTGCCCCTCTTTTCCTTAAAGCTCCAGGGGGCTCGGTCACTCCCCGCAGGCTCCGAGAGGGTTTTCTGAGTCAGCACAAGAACTTCCCGCCCCAGCGCTGGGGGCCACCGCGCCCTTTCCTCCCGACTACTCCCAGCCGGCCGGCCAGGGCTGCAGAGCGCGGCGGTTCAGTGTAATTAATTTAGAAACCGGGAGGATTTTATCGCCATCTCCGCCGCCCTAGCAGGTTCGCTGCTGCCTGCGGGCTTTCCGACGGGAGCTCCGGGGCACCGGACTCCGAGGGCCCCCCAGTAGCTCTGCCCGGAGGGTAGGGGCGCCTAGGGTACCCAGGTCCGCCGCGGCGCAGCCAAACCCCCAGGGACCCCTTCCCTCCCGCCGGAGCCTTCTGTCCTTGGCACTTCTCCGGGGACAAGGGTTGCGGCCCGGGGGCAGCCGGAGGCCTTGGCACGGCCGCAGGGTAATTGGAGTGTGTCTGAGACCGGCTAGGGGGAAGGGGTGTCCCTCGGGGCACCGGTCTCCGCCACAGCCGAGGAGGGGGGCAGCCACGAACCGCAGGGCCATCAGCCTCAGCTCCGCGCGGCCACCAAAGCCCCCTCTCCGGCTCCGCGCCCCGGCCGCGCCGCGCCCTCCCCGCGGCTCCGCCCGCTCATTAGCGGAGGCCGGGCCGGCCCGTTCTCCTCCTCCGGCCGCCAATTACCCGCCCTGCTGGCTCCGAGCGCGCCGCCGGGCCAGACAAAGGCGCGGGCGGCGGCGGCGGCGGCGGCGGCGGCGGCGGGCGCGGGGGGAGGGGAGGGAGCGGAGGGAGGGAGCCCCGGGCGCCCGCGCCTGCAGAGCCGCGGCGGCGAGATAAGGGCTGCTGGGGCGCCCGCGCTCCAGATGGAAATGAATCCTGCCAGCGGGGCCAGCGAGCGCGGCGGCCGGCTCCCTGCGGCCCTTGGTTTTAGCGCGACGACCCGCCCACCCCGCGTCCAGGTAGGGGACGTCCAGTCCCCTGATGCCCCCCACCCCTGGGCGCCCGCCGTCCTTCTGCGCCAGCGCCTCTGCCAAGTGCTGGAGCGCCGCGCGCCTCTTGCCTCCTGCCTTCCGCTCCGCAGCGCCTTAAACCTGGTCAGAGAAGGGTCGTGCCCGGCCCAGGGTAGCTAACTGCAGCCCGCCAGGCTGCCCCCAGGCCACCGTGTTAGGAATCTGGGTCAGAGATGTGGACGTGCAGTCAGCACGGGCCTCTCTCCTTCCGGTACTCCGGTCACCTTTGATGATTAGGCAGTCTGGCTTCCGTTTTTTTTTTTTTTTTTTTTAATATTTAGAAAACGAGGCGCAGAGAGGTGAAAGTGACTGACTCACAACTCTGCAGATTTAGTGGCAGCATCCAGGCTGTTCCAAATACAGACTTTTCCCCAACAAACAACAGTGACAACAAAAACCCATCTAAATCTCGTACATCGATATTTTCAGACACTACAGCGCCTGTGCAGAGTCCTTCTTACCGGAGTCTCTTCCCATGAGAGAGAAGACCTGATCAGCTACAGGGATTTCCAGGGGATTCAGTTCTGTAGTTTGTATCCTGAAAACCATATTTTTTCATTATTTAAATCTCTGATTATGATGCTGCATAAAGTTTTGGATTTCCAGACTCATTGGCCCAGGATTATTCAGGTTTTGGGGGCTGAGTCGGAGAGGAGCCTGCCTCGCTCAGGGCCTCCTTTCCTGGGCGGAGGGTCCTGAGAGCCTTCCGGTTGCCACAGGGAATTTCCCGTTATTCTTCGCTGACATCTGTCCCCGGCTCTGAGGGGCTTTAAGAGACAGTTTGGGGACAGTGCAGGGCAGGGACAGTCTGGGTAGGGGTCAGGGAGACGCGCACCTCAGGGCATGCCTGTGGGATGAGATGTAGACTGCTCCAAATGAAGACAAATGTCCCTCAATAAAGCGCCATTCCCAAGGGCCCTCCTTGCTGTCTGCTGTCAGCCACGGTTTAGGGCTCCCGAGGTCAAGGTCTTCTTCCCAGCCCCCCAGGCTACTTAGCTTTGCACAGAATAGCCAGTGGGGGCCTGGGCCTCCTCCCTCTGCCCACAAATGCACCTCAGAGACCAGGCAACGGGCCAGGGAGAGAGCAAGCCTGCTGGCGCAAATCATTCTGTCCTCCCTGTGGGGAAGACATCTCCACGAGCCAGGCCATGCGTCTGCAGTGTCTGCTCCGGAAGGGACCCTGTGTTGTGCGTGGACGCCTCCCCAGGCACCTGGAGAATGCCTTAGTGAGCAGCCATCTGTGCCCGTGGCTTTCCACCAGGAGGCCCTGTCCTGGGTCATACACAGCTCACCTGCTCCGACGAGGTCTTAGCTGCTAATAAAATATCAAAATTCCTCTATTCTCTCCAGCTGACTCCCCAAGTACCCCTCTTGTACCCTCCCTCCTCCACCCAGCGGTGAAAAGGGTACCAGCAGGTGCAGCAGGGGGAGGGGTGGGGGCGGGGGGGGGGGAGTGTGTGGCTGCGGAACCCTGCCCCAGGCTGCTTCCTTTCCAACTACTTGGCGGGGGTCCGAAGCAACTAGCTTTTTATAAAAAACATTAGGTGACCAGTTGGTGACCTGTTGGTACACTTGAGATACTTTACTGTCCAATGTTCCTCCTTATGTAGAGGTACCAAAGGACTCTCGTGATTCCATCGTTTTTGTGCTAAACTTTGGGCTTCTCTGTGATCCTGTTTTCAAATATTCTTTACATCTTAAATTTTGCAAATCCCATGCCCTGGGCACAGGGCAGCAAGGGAAGAAGAGCTGGCAAGATGGAAAGAGTGGCACACCAGCCCACCAGGCTGGAAGGTGCAGATGCTACAGTTTGAGAGGGTCTTGGGTGGAAAGGTGGGGGTGGGGCACAGAGCTTGGAGCCTCCCAGAAGAGCAGAACGGGACGACCCAGTTCTCCACACTCCGGATAAGGTGCCTTGGGAAATGTGGGACTGTTTCCACACTCCTGTTCGGGTCATGGCTGTGGCCAGCTGTGAGTGACTGTGTTGACAGCAACATCTGGCTCCTGTCACCTTCCCACATACACCTACACCCTTTAGGTTTCCTGAGCTTTGGAATACAAAGCTGACCACACTTCTCCGTGGGTGGTTTGCCCTGGGGGTCTGAACTCATGGAATAACTGTGGCTGTGGGAGAAATCAACAGTGGTTTAGGTTTAGTTAGGTAAGGGAGTGAGCCTAGTGATGGCTGCTACAGACACCACACTAGGTCTTTCAGAGGAGGGGGTGGGGTAGGGGAAGCTGGCTGCACAGATGGAGAAGCAGGCAAGGCACTCCAGAGAGTCTTACTAGCCGTAAGTCGCTGCCACCTGAAGGCAGAGACGAGAAGATAGGAGAGAATGTTACTGGAATTGGAAGCCAAGTCCACCTGCCATGTACTGCTGTGAAGGATGGGGCCATGCAGCCAGAGGTAGAGCCACTTGTGCTGGGCAGGTAAGAGGAAAAAGTCCTTAATCTGCCAGTGCCTCCCACTGGCCAGGTCGAAGGTTAGGAGTCAGAGAGTAAAGGGCTATGATTCCTTGCAGTGCAGAGGAGGCCAGTGAAAACACGGGTATGGAGAAAACTATTTGACCATCCAAGGACCAGGCTTGACTGCAGGCCTAATTCCGTGGCTCATACCCAGTGACCTGGGGCCTTTGTGAACCCTGTCAAGCTGTGTTCAGCCACAGCAACAGGTGACAAGTGTCTTGGATTTAGCCTGGAGTGTGCACGAACAGCCCGAAGGAACCGCATTTCTGTCTCCACTTTCCTCCAAGCTCCTTCTGGCCATGACATTGCAAATGTCACCCTTGTTGCCAAGGCAGCTGCAGGTGGGGTGTGTGCCCCAGGTCATGATGTGCAGGGGCTTCATTAATGGCTCTCTGAAGCTTCAAGCGCCTGCTCCTCGGGAACCCGGGAAACATCAGCGGAGCCAGCCCAAGAGTATTAGCAAGGAAAGGAAAGCTTTCGGACAACTTCGTGCAGACCGCTCTGAAACATCCCAGTGAGAGGCACTGAATCCTATACATTCCTAACCTGGGGAACCTTTCGAACTTCCTCTACTCTGCTCAAATGTGTCTCAAGAAGCTGAATAGCAGTATACTTTCTGAGGAACTATAGGAAAATCTGAAGCTGTGCTCATCCAAAGTCTCTGGCGAAGTTGGGTTAATTTGGAAATTGGGTTATTTTGTTTGATGCCCACCTGAAAATAAAACAGAAAAGTGGCTCATCCCATAACTTCATGTGTGTGTGTGTGTGTGTGTGGCTGAGGGGCGAATTCAAAACTTCCACACTGAGCTACGTCCCCATTTCTTTTTTATTTTTTGTTTTGAGACAGGGTCATGCTAAGTTACCCAGGCTGGACTTGAGCTTATAATCCTCCAGCCTCAGCCTTCTGAGTGCTGGGGTTACAGGCATGTTTCACCATGCTTGGCTTGCTTTCTATGTCTTAAATCCATGCATTTTTCTTTATCAAATCTCTTGTTTTTGTGCTATATAATAGCTAAATAATTCTAGCCATTTTAGCTAGATAGGAAGGAGCAGAGTGACTGCGGCATTTGAATGCTAATGGTTGTCTTGGGAACTTAGGGGATGTCTGGTTGAGCAATTTTCTTTTTCTATACCAAGATGGGGACAGGGCCCAATAGGCAGTTGTTAGTGGGCTGACTGATTATCTTTGGTCCCTGATAGTCACTGACGTATTCATGTTACGCAGACCCCATGCAGGATAGACATTAATTGACAGAAAGGACAAGAGACATTGGGGACAAGGAACAAGCAATCAGATTTCAGAAGCACAAGGTCAGATCCTTGCTCCTGGATCCTAGAAATAAAGAAGAAAGGGGCAGCAAAGTTTCTTCCCATTCGTTGTGGGTAAAAGGAACCTGCTCAGAGAGAAGTTTGCCAAGCAAATGACTACATAAACAACTTTGCAGGGGGCCTATTTAAAATGCTCAGGGGAATAAATTGTTTTAAAGCATTTAAAAAACACCATTTACATACAATTAATATGTTGATTGCACAGCGTTCTTATTAATTCATTATTGCAAAGACTTTCACATAGCCAAACAACCTTTCAATACTTAGTGATAAAGTGTGAACCAAGAAATTACATAGATATATATTCACTATATGTGTGTATATATTTGCAAAATTAAGAGTCATTAGTAACTGGAACTTCACTTCTCAGCCTCCACACTGAGCCTTGCATAAACACATCCTTTGCCACACAGGGTGGATCCAAAGAGAGTTTTCTTCTACACTCTTTTCACCCCCAAAGCCTGGTTTATTGTCACAGTAAAGGTATATGACTCAGGGGGCCCTTGATAGGCACAATTCAGTGCGTGAGAAATGTAGACACTATGGTTTAGCAGAGACCCGACTTTAGCTGACTGGGTGGTAGGAGAAAGGTAGCTGTTAGTGAGGTGAGCAGATGTGGGCAACTTTCCTGAAGGACACTGTGGGGCTACCGGAAAATAGTGGAATACCTTGGCTCTTCATTGCTGTGTAGCAGAGCTTGGCTTAAAGCAAGATGATTTTATTATTTTTCATAATTCTATGGCTTGATTAGGGCTCAGCTGAGTGGATCTCTTGCTGGTCTTGCTTGGGGTTTCTCTTGTGGCCAAAGTCACTCTATTGAGGTGCCTGAATTTTTGGCAGGAAGGGCTGGAAGGCTGCAGCCTTCTCTGTCACAGCTCCACGTGGTCTTCCCACACAGCTGGCCCGGGCTGCTTCGCATGGTGGCTGGACCCCAAGGGTGAGCATTCCAAGAGCACAGTATGCCCAAGACTGTCCAGCCTCTGCCTGCATTACTGTCGCCAAAGCCCCCTTGGTCAAAGCCAGTCCCGTGAGCAGGCCAGAGTCAGGATGGGAGGGGACTATACAAGATGGCGAAAGCCAAGAGGGGTACGACATCAGGAGCCACCTGTCATCGAGGGTCTGCGCCATCCGGCCTGTGCTCCGTGTTCTCTCTTCATCAGAGGCAGATATGAGGGGAAGAGGACAGTACAGTGGTCAGTGCTCCAGGGCAGTGGGGTGGCGCTTTCCTCCTATCACACCCCACCTCCTGTGCCAGCAGCAGGGCCAAGCTGAACTGACTTCTCCCATGGAGTGGGAAGAGTTAGACAATACACAGACTAAGCAGGCGGGATGGATTTTTTTCTTTTAAGATTCCAAGTCGGATGTTTTAATATTTCACTGAGCCACTGCAGAAAGCCCTTCATTATGGGATGGAAATGCTTGGAAAATGGCCTTCTAATTAATGTGAAATGAGAGAGTGCCCCTCGGAGCAAGGGGGACTTGGCAGCTGTGAGGGTGATGTCAGTGCCAGCGCTTCCTGGGCGGGGTGATTGCACGGGGCCGATCCCAGGATATATTTGCCACGTGGAGTCCATTCAGCATAAATCCTGCTACAGGGCCAGGCTGGAGACAGCAAATTGAGAACCTTCCACAGCTCGCTGAGTTACTGCTTCCCAGAAATTGCTGGAGCCATTGATCTCGATCTTTTTAAATCATTAAATAGTTTTGGTATTCAAGCACGTGGCAGCTCTGTGCTTGGTGACCTGCAGGAAGCAAGAATGGGTCCAACAGTGGGTCCTGGGTACAGAGCTTCGCTGGGGGCAGGCTCAGTCATGTGGGCCACATCACAGCGACTTTCCTCCAGTGTGTGAGGCTGTGCCTGAATAAGACACTGAATGGCTCACTCAGCACCCCTTTCTCCAGCCTCAGTAGAACAGTGCATTTCTGAGGGACCTCAAAAACAGCTTAGATCCTGCCTGAGACCTGGGCGATAGTCAATGGATTGTGTAGATCTACTGTCCTCCTTATTTCCCACATCGAATGAAGCCACTGGCAGAAATGTCTTATGGTAAAGGGAATTAAAAAGCTTACATCAGCTTGGAGCAGTGGGTGGGAATAATAACCAAGAATAATCTTATCTAATATTTATTGAGCACATACTGAGCACCAGCCCTGTGCCATGGACTCCACACAGTTTTTTTGCATGTGACCTTGAAAACAAACCTGTGAAGTAGAGACTATTATTATTCCTCTAGGATAAGCATATGTCCCACAGCTAGCTATTTTCCAAAGATTTGCTGCCCTCTTGGCCATCTGGCTTAGCTCTGTGCATCTTGTGATATTCAATTGAATCCACATTGATTGAGTGCCCAAATAATGCCAGCACTGGAGGGAGACAAGGCTAAAGGACAGAGAAAGAATTGAGACTTGGGCTAGGGATTTAGCTCAGTGATGCTGCGCTTGGCTTGCAAGCACAAGGTCATGAGTTCGATCCCTGGTCACACACACACACACACACACACACACACACACACACACGCACACAGAATTGAGTCTCTTGGCTTGGTGATTTCTAATCCTGGTAGGAGAGGAGAGGTAAATCACTTTCAGAATGGCTACAAAGAGCCACATTAAGGGCAGCTTTTTCTGTGTAGGCCAGGTGTCCAGTAAAAAGTAGTGTGTTGGTCAAGTGTAGTCATTAAGGGAGGGACATTAGAGAAGGTGGGCAGGGGCAAAGGAGGGACTGGGGAAGGGCATGAGGGGGAAGAGGGCAAGTGAAATGGAACCACGCTGGCTGATTTTAGGCCAGGCTTCTCACATGTTCATGCTCATGTATACACAAAAGTCATACTCAGCACACTCATGAGCACACAAGTCTGTGTTCCCTGGACAAAAAAGCTAGCAGGGAGGATAGTGGCTAGGTAGGGAGATCCAGGGAGAAATGCCAGGGAAACGAGGTCCTCACCACCTGATGTCAACAGCAACTGTTTCCTCTGGAGGGACTGGTGATATCCCTCTTCCTCCCAAAGATGAGTTGCTAAGAGCAGCAGGGCCCTAGGAAGTCTGAGAACATGAGGTTGCAAGTAGGTTTGAACTGATTTGATGGCAGCTGTGTGCCCAACTTGGTAGATGGCTTGCCCCAACTAGTACAATCCATGGGACGAAGGGTGAGGATAATGGTTCTTTTAGGGTATCTATGGGCCACAGCTGCTGGAGATCCATTTTCTCCCAGCATCACTTGCTTAGAGACATAGCTACTCTTGGAAGAATAGGCTGAAGTTGACACTTTGCGAGCAGGGACAAGGCTGGCCTTAGCTGCATGTGAGACCTGAGGCAATTGTGCTGTGGCTACATCACAGAAAGCCACACAACAAGCTCAGAACTTTGTACTTGGCTGAAGAGGAACAATGGATCAATTTTTTTAGGATACAGATGACAGAAACTCAAATCAACTAGAGCAAAACGTAGACCTGGTTTAGGGACTGCAAATTTCAGCAAATTGCTTCCTATATCGGAGGACCTAGGAGCTCCAGCCATAATTTAGGACTCTGTCATGAGCCACATGGTGAGCAAGATGGCTGCTGGTAGCTGCCAGCCTCATCCTACACTGTGGAAAGAGAACTTCTCTCTGAGAAAAAAGTCCCATGGAGAGTTCTGATTGGCCAAGCTATTGTCAAGTGCCCAGTGAATGTGTTTGAGTATTGAAGCATGCTGATGGGTGGGGTCACAGAGTCTTATGGATGGGAATGGTGGTGGTTGTGGTAGAAGGCTCAGATCATTTAACGCAACTGGCTGCCCATAGAAAAAAAGCTCTGTCAGTAGGAGATGGGGTATTTTGCAAACAACAGCAACAATCACCTACTGCCAGTTACCGATGGAACCTTCTTCACTATTCGTGGAAGGAGGTGACTGAGGTAGCTCCAGAAGCTTCTTCCGAAAGCAAACTTGCTATCCAGTTATCCTGTGGAGGTGCCTGGGGCTGCCAGCCAAGAAGGCCTGGCTCCTCTCTCACCCGGCCGCCCCCATGGTGCCCAGCTGCATGCATTTAGTTGGCTGTTCGGACCGGGAACAAGGGCTGTCCTTTGACTGCGGCATTCAGGACAGCCTCGTGCTCAGCCAAAGGGCTGCGCCTTGTCCAGATGTCCAGAGGGGCTGGTTTCATGTGTCTGACAAGGCTGCCTTTCTGGGCAGGAGGATCTGAAGGAGGGAGACGTCTGCAGCCTGGGCACGGGGTGACAAATGCCCCCTCTGGAATGCAAAGATGAATCCTTAAAAAGGGAAAAAAAAGGCTTTCATCGTAATTGCAAAGACCCCAAACAAGGGGTTTTTCTCATTCCCAACTGCGGGATGGGGGTGGAGGGGGGATGCTGGGAAACAAGGAGCAGGGGGAGATTGGCTGAGGCTGGGGCTGGTGACACAGACACTTGACTGTGAAACCTCTGGGGAAGGCCCACCAGAGCAGCTACCTCCTTTCCTCTCCAGCAGCCCAAGGCCCAATGGGCCGGCGGCAGAGCCCGGACTCCTGCTGTGTGTGCTTCGACTGTCTGTTAAGACTGTCTGTTAACCAGCCCCAGAGAATGGGGGTTGTGTTTGCCTCCCTCCCCCCACCCCCGCACCACCTCAGTGCCTCCCCTGCACGAATAGCATTGTACAGCTCGGGACAAAAACATCTCTTCATTACCCATCCACGCCTGGGGACAAAAAGCTGAGTGTGGCTGTGTTTGCTCTGGTTAAGGAAGGGCCGGTCTGGTGGAGACAGAGAAAGCTGGGAACTCAAGGCAGGGATGGCTAGAGGACACAAATTAGCTGTAGCCCTGTGAAAGGACTGTGTGACCCAGATCCACCCAGAAAAGAAGGCAGTCTCTTTATTGTCCCTTGACCTGTCGGAGCAAGAACAGATCAGCTATAAGGGGTTGTGTTTGGCTCCATCTATGAGTTTTCCGGAGAGAGATTTTCAGACTTTAGACATCTCCAGAGATTTTCTTTTTCCCAAAAAGTATTTATGGAGTCAGAGCACTCTGGCTAGTTAAACGTGGGCTTGTGGATCAGACTTGCTTTCAAAATCTGTGTCAGTTTTGGTCATGTGACCATTGGCTTATCATTTGTATTCTCCAAGCCTTACTTTCCCCATCTGAAATGAAAACAACTGTAGCATGTACAAGACGGTTGGGAGAGTCAAAGGACACACCCCTACAGGGTGTGTAACATGCAGCTGGTGCCTAGAAAGTGTTCCCCAGACACTGCTAATTAACACATAACAGTAGGGATTGTGGTCATAGTGTTAGATGTTTTGGGGGGAAATGAGAATTCAATAACTCCCTTCTTATGAATGAGTTGTGTTCCAAAGTTAACTAGGAAGTCTGTTATCTGGACCAAACATATAGTTCCCATAGAAACACTGCTAAGAAAAGTCTTGAGGTTCCCAGTTAACCCACAAAAGCCTATTCAACCATCAGTGTACCAGAAATAGCAGAGGGGTAGCTTTAAAACATGGCAGAGAATTTTTTCACATTTCTCCCATTGTGAGGTGGGTTCTGTTTCTTCCCTTTTGAGTTCCAATGACTCGTTCTCAGAGGATGGCAGAGGGACATAATGTGAACTCAGAGACTGGCCACAAAAGGTATATAGCTTCTGCCTTGTTGGTTGGAACACAAATTCTTGGAGTCCTGAGCCATCATGTAAGATGCCTGGCAAACCAGAAGCCAGCATGCTGAAGAGACCATGTGGAGATATCTAGGGAGAGGGAGAGGAAAAGGGAGAGGGAGAGGAGGTTCCTGTGAGTTCACAGTCATCAAAATTATACCTTATCATCAGACCCTTCTTTGCTGAGACCACAGACACTGAGGGCCAGAGAGAAACCACTCCTGCTGTCCCCTATCTGAAGCTGTGAGCTTAATACAGTGGCTCATTTTCTTTACAATATATTTTGGGTTTATTTGTTACACGGCAGTAGCTGTGCACAGGATCATGCCTGTGTGACAACTGTGACTGTGGCTGACAGTGACCAGTGGTGGTGGGATTTTGCTTCATTCCTGGCACTGTGCTGAGTGCCTTCTGTGGACTTAGTCCTTCTTCAAAAGCAGCCTGAGAGACAAACCCAGTGGTTAGCAACTGTAGTCCTTAAAAATGAATGTCACAAACAGCAACTTTAAATGGAAAAAGTTTCTTTTAGCTCAACAGTGGGGCTTGAAGAGCAATGTATTAATTAGCTAGGTCTGAGGAGGCACATAGAGACTACACTGATTATGGATGGCACTTCTAGACAGTTTCAAGAGTTGTTAGAGATTGATGGCATTGACTATCTAATTTCACTCCAAAACTAATAGTCTTTATTATTCTTGGTTCAGTCATATCTGTTGCACAATTGCATGTGGTATCATATGGGTTTTTCCCCAATATGGGACGATTTTTTTTTTTTTTTTTGTCGGATGCATGGGACATGCCTGTAATCCTAGCTGTCAAGAGGCTAAGGTATGAGGATCAGCACAAGTTTCAGGCCAGCCTGGGCTACATCCTGAGAACTTATCTCCAAACAAATAAAAAAATGTTTTCCCTTCCTATGATTATAAGACACGATTTGGAAGAGAGGTTCATAGGATAGGGTAAAAGGGAGACAGAAGTAGGCCAAGTTTCAATAACCAAGTGGTCAAAGTTGAACAAAAAGAGGTCGCAAGAGATATAAGCTCTCCTTGGTCTGGGGAGGGAGTGACAGAGAACTAGCTAAGTGGAGGGTACTTTTGCCTTGTGACACACTGAGTCACTGGCTCCAGTCCCTTCCTGTGAATACATCCTTGCCATAGTTTCACCATGGAGCAGCTTATATTCTACCCCTGACTGGGCTTGGTCAAGTAATTTGCTTGACCAACAGTGTTCTGGTTGAGAGGGAAAACCTTAAGAGATTGCATGAGTTTCTACTCATTCTCTTCAGTTTCTGTCCTTGCTATGGAAAGAAGTGACCCAGGAGGAGGATGAGAGTCCTATGAAACCACCCCCAGCTGAACCACAGCCCAGTAATACATACATGCTTATTGGTTGGTATTGCTATGATTTGGAGATTGTTATGCAGCAGTAGTTGACTGATACACTGGCAGTCTAGATTATTTACTATCTGGAGCTATTGGGAGTGATTGGGTAGTACTGGATAAATGGAAATGTGATTATTCAATTTTGGTAGCTTTGTGTTGTATCCACCTAACTGGACTGATTGAGGTTGTTCATAATTCTCTTCCCTGGTGTGTTTCTAGGTTGACAGTTGGGTTGGCTGGAAGAGAAATTAATGTATAAATGAAGATGGGAGTGAAAGAGCAGCCATTCCTTGGGTCTGATCCTTGGGATGAAGTCTAACAGGGTCTTTGTGGCTTACTCATATCATCATTGATCTGTGGGTTCACAGTATTGGTTAGGGGTGGCAGCCATGCCTGTTGGCCAGTGCCACCAGTGCCCATCAAGCTTCTCTCTGGCTATCAGAGTCCAGAGGCTGGCATGTGTTGGAGGACACTCATCTAGCCTATAGGTTACCTGTGTCTTTGAGGCTGGAGGTAGTGCAAGGTCAGCACAGGTCCCTATGCATCCTGAGGAGTTCAAGTTACCCTTGGCCTCCTGCCCCTTGAGTCCGTAGCTCCTTCCTCACCAGGCACAGAGGTGGTAGCTTTCTCCAGACTGTCACAGTGCCTTTGCTCCAGGGCCAATCTTGTGACAACTCCCTCTTCTTTAGATCACCCAGAGTGGTTCTGCTTCCCTGCCCAAACTGCACAGTCAGGCAACTGCATAAAACATGTTTGCAAACCTGGTATCCCTAACCACAAAGAAGCCCCATCTCTGCATTTAAGGAACTTAAAGTCTTACAGAAGAAAAAAGATAGTCCTTCATGAACCCATCAGAAACCAGTGTGAAGCATTAAGTACTCAGGTAGTCCATCACAGTACCACATCCAGGGACCATTCAGGGAAGGACAGGCAGGTGCAGGAAGAGGACTGGCTGGGGTACAGAGAAAGCAGCTTTGGGAGGACTGGCCCTTGTGCTCTAGGAGGACACGTTTCTGTGGACTTGTAGGCAGGACCATTCTTGAGACAAGGCCTGGGAGAAGGAAGCAGAGGGGGAGGGATTGCTTTCACTTGCGCACCTGTGACCCAGCTGTGAACTTCTCTTTTCCTTCCTACCCTCCTGTGGCTCAAGAACTTCCAGCCTCTACCAGAGTTGAGCTGTGGACCCGGCAGCCACCTACTCTCTGATCTTGGCCTGTGCTCCTAAGATGCTTCACTTCTATGTTTTATAGTGACAGTGTTCATGCTGCCTGGCTTTCAACGAGATGCATGTTCAGCTACAGCTCATTTGGAATTTGTTTGTCCAAAAGCATTTAGAATTGTTTTTGCCTAATGTGTCAGATTTAAATCCTGGGGCTAATTAACGCCAAGGCGTGAAGAAGAAGGAGAAGGTCGCTTTGAAGGCCTAGTGGAAGTGAGTTGGAACAAACTTCTTTTTAGCTTGGTACTGATGAGGTCATAGCAAGCAGGCACCGTGCCCATTTCAGACATCGCCTCCTGCCCAGGTGGACAAGGGTAGACTGGAAACAAGAAGTTGTGTGTGTGTGTGTGTGTGTGTGTGTGTGTGTTTGTTTGTGTGTGTGCATGCTGTATTTGTATTATTATTATTGGTTGGCTGTGTCCAGTATGTGCTATAAGTTCCTTGTGTATTGTGTGTCACATTGGTGTGCATTACGTATGTCACATGTGCCTGTACTGTATTGCATGATTTGGGTTGTGTCATATGTTGTTTGTATTTTGTGTGTCATGTTCATGTGATTTGTATGCTGTGTACATTCTCTGTTTATATTGTATGTATGTTGCTTGTGTGCGTTGTGCTTACCTGCGATGTATACATTTTGTATTGTGTGTGTGCAGTAAACAAGAGGTCTTTTGGTGTCAGTTGTGTGGGGCTCAACTGCCTTGGAAGGAACTTTCAGTCAGGACCCACAGCCTTGGGCTTGGAATTCACCATCATCATTAAAGCCAATGGAGTGTTCCCACCCATTCCTGGTTTTGTAGGAAATCAGCATGGGTAGAGCTGAAGGCTAGGGTGGGGTGTGAAGGTTGAAGATTTTGAGTTCTCCGAACACGGCAGTGTGAATATTTATATCATATGTATGTTGAAACCTCACCTTTAAGGTGATGGAACTAGGGGGCGGGGCCTCTGGGAGTTGCTGTAGTTTGCATGTGGCCTGACCTCTGAAGGTGCGTGTGCTGGCTGCTTGATCTCCAGTGTGGCAGTGTTGAGAGGCAGGGGGACCTTTAAGAGGTAGGGCTTAGCGACGGGTCACTATCACCCTTTTAAGAGCTTACTGTAGCTTTTGTGGGACTCTGGTTAGTTTCCTTGGGAGTGAATTATAAAACAGGGCCGCATCTTGTGTGCAGCTCTTCTGCTGGCTCATGACTTTTCTCTCTGTCCCTCTGCCATGGTGTGTTGCAGTCAAATAAAGGGGGCCACCTGACTTTGGACTTGCAGCCTCCAAAGCCACTAAACTTCCTTTCTCTATAAATGTGCAGCTACAAGTATTTTGTTACAGCAACAAAAACTGGGCTGATAAAGGGGATCATTCAGGAGAAGAATGTGAAGTAAAGTTTCAAGTGTGAAGGATTTATTAAAGAGTGGGCGAAGCAGGGTGAGGGAGGCTGGTAGCACCTCGGGCCAAGTGGCTGCCTCAGCCCCACCTCACAGGGGATCTGTGCACTATACGTCACACCCCCAAGCATATCCCAACATGAGGAAGGGAAGCTGGACTTTCTGCTGTCATACCAGTTGGTCTTTGACTAAGTGTCCCCTTAGGGAAGCATAAACTCCCAGGCAACTGTGGCTCTGCATGAGCTCAGGAAAGCAGCTCTGGAAGGCTCAGGCCAGCTGGCTAAAGAGACTTGCAGGTGTGGGCTGTTTGAACTAAGCACACAGCAGATGGGGAAGGGCACACGGAAGCCATCAAAGGAGCTGAGGGTATCTGTGCCAAGCATGGACACTGTTCACTCCACTGGCAGACCCATGGTGCCTCTAGGTTTTACTTGTCTGTTGCTGCATAACAAATTGTCACAAACTTAGAAGCTTAATGTGCCTCAAGTTTATTAGAGTCATGAGCTGCATACTAATGTTATGGTCAATGATGGCATATTCAGTTGTAGTCCAGTAAGATTACCTAGTGATACTGTGACCATCTTAGGTTGTGTAAATACACTTTATGATGTTTACACAATGATGAAATCACCTAACAATGCATTTCTCAGATCGTGTTCCCATTGTTAAGTGATGTGTGACTATATCTCAGAGTTCTGAGACTTTGTCATCCTGGCCCAGGGTGCTAGGATTTTCTGTTCAAAGCCTCACTAGCCTGGCATCAAGGTGTTAGCAGGGCCTACAATTCTCATCAAAGACTTGGGATCCTCTTCTGAGCCTTGGGGTGTGTGTGTATGGCAGGAATCAGTTTGTTGGGGTTATGGGACTGGGGCTCTGTCTTCTTGCCTTCCTTCATTCCTCCTTCTCTCACTCCTCATTTAAAAGAGCTCACTGGATTTGGCTAATTCCACCCAGGCTGACCTCATTTTTTCCATGTCATGCATTTCATATTCACAGGTTCTGCTCATACTCAAGGGAGAAGGGATTGTACAAGGGTGAGCATCTCTAGGCAAGGGAGGGATCTTAGAATTCTCCCTATCAGATCGCACCTCTTTGCAGATATTCTACAGTGAATCTAGCAAAATCAGTAGCATGAGAGTAGCTACTTCATACCCAAGCACTGGTAGGATCATGGGCCTTTGGAAAACCCTGGACCTTGTCCTATAACAGTGGTTATATAGTTAGATCATTGGCCAACAATTGACAGATAGTCATTGATCCATGCTGTATTTCCTGTAGCAACCATCTGTGTGAGATGATAGAAGAGAAACAGTTTAGCACTAGCCCTGTCTCTTACTCTTCCTAGTGATCTCCGAAGCCGACGTGTGTGTGTAGCATAATCTTTTACTTGTGGCCTCTAGAACTTGAACCTCTGCACCTGCTGCCACCACTACTAATCACAGGATGTGCAAAGACACTTGTGTACTTTCTCTTAAGTGTTAAGAATCCAGTAATATTCAGGATCTCTCCTCTACATTCTGATTGTATTTAGTATAGAGTTGGTCCTCCCATCTGTATTAACGCAACAGTAGCTGCTGTAACAAGTAAGCCCTCAGATCTCAGTGGCTTAACATGACCACATTTCATTTCTAATTTCTAATTCATAAAATAGTGTGATGTAGCTCTTTTTTGTGGGTAGGTGGTTCTTTTCCAGGTGATTTAGAATTTCAAGACCTTTTTTTTTTTTTTTAAATCTTGCGGCTCTGTCATCACCTAGTGACAGTGGTTTCCAAACTGTAGGGAGCATGGGACTCCTCTGGAAGGCTTGTTAAAACTGGTTTAAACCCCAGAGTGTCTGATTTAAGAAGTCTTGGGGGTGCCTAAGACTATGCATCTCAAATGAGTTTCTAGATGCTGCAGATTCTGCAGGGCTTTGGTGTCTATTCAGCAGATGAGAGAATTAATTACATAGTCAATTAAGAATACAAGGGTAGCTGGGAAATGTAGTCCCTGGGTAAACACCTACAAGCTCCATACCATGTATGGGAGGGGCACAATTTTAGTGGGACGGTTAGCTGTCTCTGTATCACTGCCTAGGTTAGACCCATTGTGAGTCTTGTAGCCCAGATGACTCAAGTGGACACTGCCAAGGCTGAAAAGTCAAGGATAGCACAGTTGATTTTGTATCAGGGACCTCCATGTCACAGCTATTTCAGTGGAAACCAGTCTGACTATGAGCCATCAGCCCCTGTCCCTGCCCCATCCTACTGAGATCCATATTTTAGCTCCCAGTTTTTCAAAGGACAAATGTCTCTTCACTTTAGCAGGCAGCCCACCTGATTTCAGGGTATAACTCCAAACCAATGGCCAGACCAAATCAACCAGGCAGATGTCAAAAGTGCACCAGTGTTAGTGTTTAAGGGGAAAATTGAACTTGTAAAACCTTCCGCTCATGTAAAGCTCTAGCTTGCCTCTTGGAAGGCTCTGAAGTACATCGCCCCTCTCAGTTTTTCAACTTTGTTATGTTTACTGCAGAGCTCCTGTTGCTCTGCAGCTTTTGTTACAATTGAGGTTTGGAGCCTCAAATTACTAGCTCATTTGGGCCTAGAAATTACTTTGTTGTTGAACTGGATTGTTATACTTGTTTCTCCGTTATAGGTGGAAATCTGCACCCTGTTCTAACCAATGGAGTTTGTAGACTGTATGCTGTACTAGCTGATTCGACATGTAAGCTTGTAACCAATAGAATTGATGAGCCTTACCAATGAGATGATAGTAAGTGTAACTCCACCCCTAATTGCAAGATTGTTGTGTAACAAAGTTATAAAAGCCTAGCTTCGGCAGAGCTGACTAGCAGCTTCTTAGCAGAAAAGTCCCAGGCTGGTCCCCTGGCGTTAGAATAAAGCTGCACACTTTGCCTTGGAAACTCCTGAGTGATCTTCCGTTCTCCTGGACTGGCTGCGCCGAGCTCCGAGCTCTAACACTTGAGCCACACACACTAGCTGGTCTTCTGTCTCTTCCTACTCGCATGCATGAAGATCACAGAACTGCTGGGCCTGTCTCCCACTGCCATGGTCTCTCATGATGATGCTCTTCCCAGCCTGGAATATACACCATCTCTGTTTGTCTCAGGCTTCTGTTTTTCTCACAACCTTCTAAGTACCTGGTTGAGCTTTGGGGGACTACACACCTCTGTATAGATCTACCACACTTCCAAGTCACTGTCGGTAAAACGCTATTTAAATTTTCTCATGAGGTCCATGGGTCTCAACTGAGGCCCTTCTGATTCTACCTCGGCCTAGTTTCTTGTTGACAAGTGGCATCCACCCCTCAAATGAGTGGTCATCACGCAGAGTACATTCTGGAGACCATCACTCATCACGGAAGGGTCTCTAGCTCTTGTGTCAGAAGGGTTAACCACTCAAGAATGAAAGGTAGGGCCGGGGATATAGCTCAGTGGTTCCTGCGCCTGTCTTGCAAGTGCAAGGACCCGGGTTCAATCCCCGGTAACCACATAACAATACTGGGTGTGGAGACTCACCCCAGCGGCAACCAATACCACATACCAGTGCCGGGCGTGGTGGCTCACGCCTGTAATCCCAGCACTTGGGAGGCAGAGGCAGGAGGATTTCTGTGATGTGAGTTGGAGGCTGAGCTCAGGGCCAGCCTGAACCACAAAGCGAGACCCAGTCTCAAAAAAAAAAAAAAAAAAAAAAAAAAAACCTTAAAAAAAAAAAAAGAAAGAAAAAGAATGAAAGGTAGGCGTGTTTTCACTTATGTGGGAAAAATATTAAAAACACATAAAAATAATAATGTTGGAGGAAAAATCAGAGCCACCCCTGATAGTTATCTAAAATGCAAAAGTATAGTTGAGGCACAAGATGTCACACCATGGCAAGACAGTTTTCATTACTCTACTGAGTGTACAGTTTTTAAACTCTATACATACACTGAGTCACAAGACTCCCTGGAGAGCTACAGTTGATAGGTTTAGAGGGCTAAACAAACAAAGTGGAAGGGAAATGATTAACCATGATGATCTGGTTTGTTTCCAGATTACAAACTGATTATATCAGAGAGTTGGGTGCAACCTTTACAGTGTGGTCAATGAAAACAGTTCCAGTCAGCATGGGCCCCTTTGCCTGACTTTGGAGCTCGACTTTGTCATGCTGTGGTTGGATGAGCCCTAGCAGGTTGGCATTCTTTGCTGAGCTTGTAGTCCTGTTGGGGACTTCTAAGGTTCTTTTTGGCTCTGACACTCTCTGGATCAGGTACATTCCAACTAAAATTTCAGATGACCTCACCTTTCTTACTTGTATCGTCCCAACTACAGCCATGCAGGCAAAACCACAATTCACTGAAATAAGGCACATTTTTTGGATGTGGAAGTTTAAGGCAATTCAAGTGAATGTGACTGATGCCTAAATGAGCAGAAGCAAAAAGAATGGAGAATTTTGTTAATGTTAAGAAAATGAAATAGAATACTAAATAGATAATATGTATACGATTTTTTTAAAAAATAAAAATCTTTTATTTGTCTTTGACTTACACTCTAACATTTTGGCCTTCTTTTTTTTTAGACAGGGTCTCACTTTGTAGTTCAGGCTGGCCCTGAGCTCAGCCTCCAACTCACCTCACAGCAATCCTCCTGCCTCTGCCTCCCGAGTGCTGGGATTACAGGTGTGAGCCAACACGCCCGGCACTGTGGTATGTGGTACTGATTGCTGCTGGGCGTGAGTCTCCATGCCCAGTATTGTATGCGGTTACCGAGGATTGAACTTGGGTCCTTGTGCTTGCAAGACAGGTGCCTGAACCATTGAGCTAAATCCCTGGCCCCAACATTTTGGCCATTTTTAAAAGAATATGGCACATATTGTGTTGACAAAAGGTACCTCCCCCCCTTTTTTTGAGACAAGGTCTCACTTTGTGGTTCAGGCTGGCCCTGACCTTACTGTGTAGCCCAGGAACTCACAATAATCCTCCTGCTTCTACCTTCTGAGTGCTGGGATTACAGGGGTGAGTCTCCATGCCTGGCATTGTGGTATGTGGTTACCGGGGGTCGAACTTGGGACCTTGTGCTTGCCAGGTATATGTCAGAACCAGTGAGCTAAATCCCTCGCCTTGACAAATGTTATCCTTTAATTAATTTGTTATGAAAATGTTCTTTTTTTATAGAAGTCAGAAGGCCTTCAAAAACATTTTCTTTATTAATACCTACTTGTATTACACTGAAGTATAGTTTTCAAGTACAAGTAAAATCTGCTTAAAAAATAATGAGATAGATGGTGGGCAGTGAGAGAAAGGATTGAATAATCGAAGTAACACCCTCTTAGTCACTGTGGACGATGCCAAGAGGGCATATTTATGTGGTAAAAGGAGAAAACCTCAAAGGTGGATTAAATAATAATTCAAAAGCCCATTTTTGCTGGATGCTTTATAAACGTGACCTCTAATTCTAACCTCACCCCCTTGTGTGATGGGACCTCTAGAAAGCCGGGACAGCTTTATTTCTGGGTGTGTCTGTGAGGGTGCTTCTGGAGGGGACCGGCTTGCCAGTGGGCGGCTGGGTGAGGAAGTTCTGCCTTCAGTGTGGGTGGGTTCCAGCCAAGCACCAGGGGGTCAGGATAGACAGCAGGGCAGAGGAGTAGTACATTTATCCTCTTCCTTTCCTCAACTGGAAGCCCCTGCCTCACTCATTCGTGGACATCAGAACTCCACGTTCTCCAGCCTCCAAACTCCAGGACTTGCACCAGCAGCCCCTTGCTCAGCCGTTCGTCTTGGACTGAGAGTTACACTGACTTCCCTGGTTTTGAGGTTCTTGGAGATGGACTGAGTCACGTTCACCAGCTTCCCTGCTCTTCCATTCAGGTGGCAAATTGTGGGGTTTCTCAGCACCCATATGTACATGAACCGATTTGTCTCACAAGTCCCCTTTCCATCTGTCTGTCTATCTATCCATCTATCTATCTATCTATCATTTGTCATCTCTCATCTCTCTCTACCTCCCTTCCCCTAGTGAATCTGTTTTTTGGAGGTCTCTGCATAGGTATCATTACTTCAGGTTATAGACGGGAGCCCTGAGACTCAGATACAGCTATTACCCACAGACAACTAACTGGAAAGTAATGGAACCATGTCTTTCTGATTGTACAGACCATGAATAATTCTTTCATACTCTGCACTAGCTTTCTGGTTAATAACTTAATGCTACTACTAAAATAAAAAAGCAAGAGTTTTTTTTTTTTTAAGATAAAGACCAACAGAAAAGGCACTAAAACACAGTCCTGATTTTGAAGGAAGAATTCTATCCAGCAGGCTCAATATTTTTTCAGAAGTTTCATCATATGAGGAAACTTAGAGCAGTGGCTAACCTTTATGATTACAATATTTAAAGTATTTGCAAAAATGTGAACCACTATATTTATCTATCAGAGATACACGAGGAAAGAATATCAGTATCACAGCCAAGAATCTCAGCAACTGGTGGATTTTATATTTGCTTATATAAATAAATTTCAGCTTCTAGTTCTGCCAGTACTGTGATCAAGATAACCTGAAAACCCATTTTCCACAGTTATCTAGAAATAAACAAATATTTATTTGAATGAATAGATGAGCACACAGGAAATTGACAGGGACTATGAATGCAAAGGGTACTGAAAGCCAAGGCAGTGAGTTTTTGAATGATGATATGAATGCCTGAGGGTGGGAGTGAAGGGGCAGAAACACTGATTCAGTACTGGAAGGTGTTGGACAATTTAAGGTCCTCTTGAGGAACAGGAACTGATGCATTCAGTCTCTGTCAGCCAAAAGTTGGACCTGAGATACATCCATAAAGCCGGAACCCTCCATATGAGTGCAGAAGAGAGGGGGAAAAAAAAAGTCTTCCTATTGATGTACAGGAGCTTGTCTGTCTTGGTGTAAGTGCTGAGTGGAAAAAATGTCTCATGAGAAACTGTGATTGGTTTTTGTATCTTATGAGATTGTGGGATTGAATATATATTACTTGTGAGGTCTAGATAGCCCCAAGCCAAGGAGTTGTTGTAAGAATGATAAGGAAATTCCTAGAGAGCTTGTCAGGAACAAAACAAGACAAAACTTCACAGAATAGCCCATCAATTAAAACTTATAGAATTCCTATACATAAATCCATGCTTATGATGAGTGCATAATTCAGAAAAAAAGACAGTAGAAGAAACAACCCTTAAGCAAGAGCAGCAAAATTAGCTGCCCAGTAGTTTTAGATTACTATATAATGCTTTAAAGACCATATAATTAGCACATTTAAAATTATTTAAAAATTAGAAACAAAACAAAATAATGAACATTATGGAAAAGAACATGCATGTGTGTAAAAAAATTACATACGAGTTTTAGAAATAAAGTATATTAAAAAAGGAGTCACTAAACTAGAGCAATGTTGGAGAATTATTCAGGAAGCAACGCAAGGCATATAAACAGGAAACGGAAATGAAAAGATGTGGATGATAAAACAGAAAACTCCCATATATAACTGGTAGGAGTTTCAGAGAGAAAGAACAGAGAGAATATGGGAAAAGCATTACTTAGTGACATAGTGGCTAGGACTTTCCAAAACCATTGAAGCAATTCACAGTGCACAAATTCCCAGCAAGATAAATAAAAGCAAAACCTAGCCACATTAGAGTAAAATTCCTAAAACAAAGAAAACAGCCTATAACCAATCAGAGAGGAGAGATAAATTACCTAAGAATTAACATAAATCTGGCAGCAGATTTCTCACCGGTAACAATAAATGCGAAAAGACGATGGAATAGTATCTTCAAAATACTGACTGAAAATGGTTTACTTAATATTCTATACCTTGCTAAATGTTTAATCAAAGATCACGGTGAAATAATGACATTTTCTGACAACCAAAAACTGTTTACCACTGTCAGATCATTGCTGACAAGATTCCTAAAGAACATACTCCAGAAAAAAATTGTAAAGTTAAGTGATATAGAAAGTTATGGTAAATAAACTGGTGAGTGCAGAATTGTGAAATAACAGTGATTCTTTCTAATTTGAAGGAAAAAAAAAAACAAGATAGCACTAGCATAGTAGAAGACAAACATGAAATGTGAAGGAAAATATTTGAAATTAAAGTGCTTTAAGCTCCAACACGTCCAAGATGAAAGCAGAGCTGCTGATTAACTTAACGGCTTTGTTATGTCAAATATTTATACTGAAATTTCAATGGCAACATTAGAAACATTGAAATAGAGGACATAATTTCCAAACCAGTAGAAGAGAAAAAAGAGAAGGAAAATTCAAGCAATCTCATAGAACAAATGAATGATTTGAAAAAGAATCTTGGTAAATTGGATGAGATAAGATGACGCACACTAAATCACTCGATCAAAATAAGTAGACTAAATATTCTAGTTATAGCTGGATGTGGCAGCATGCATGTGGCAGGAGGGTCCCTTGAGCTTAGGGGTTTGAGGCTACCATGGGCAACTTAGCAACTCCACCTCAAAAACAAACTCTCCTCAGAACAAAAACTATAGTTATGAGAAATACGGCCATTGAAAATAATTTCATAACTTAGTAAGAGCGATGCTGTGTGAAAATATAAGACAGCTCTTCTACTAAGTACATTCATACCTAGAGCAAAATTCTAGCAACACAAGTACAGTGGCGATGTGGTGCTAGCAACTAGAAGGATGTTAGAACATGCTACAGTAATTTTCTGGTTTCAGGCAAAATCTACTCATCCCAGTTGTTACACTCATATAAAATCCTTCTAGAACTTAGTGGCTTAAAATAACCACAATCATTTTATCGTGTCTCGTGATTTCTGTAGGTCAAAAATTCTGGAAGGGCTTAGTTGAGTGGTTCTGCCTGGAAGTCACTCGAGTAGTTACAATTAGACTGTGGCCGAGCAGAAACAGCAGGGGAGAGAGCAGCTGGGGCTGATTGGGCGTCTTTCTCCTGTCAGTCTCAGCCCACATCTGGTAAGTCTTCTATGTGGCTGTTTGGGCTTATAGCACTGCAGCCTTGGGGTAGGTGGAATATTTAAATGGTGGTTCAGGGCTCCAGCACGTGTCATTCAACAAACAAAGTAGAAGTTGCATCATCTTTATTAACCTACCATCAAAAGCCACAGAGTGACACATAGCATTCACAATACGTCACATCATGAGCCCATCCAGAGTCAAAGGGAAGAGATATGGAACCAACCCCCCCACCCAAGCCTCTAGACAGGAAGAATGCCAGGGTACCGTAATATTGTGGGATATAGAATAGCTTATGGGATGGAGAACATTTTGGATGCCATCTTTATAAAATACAGTCTGCCATAGTACAGATGAAAGTTTAATAAATTGAGTGAAGCTAGAGGTAATTACCAGAAAATAAAGTTAGAAGGTGAATAAACTAGCAGAAAAACATTAGTGAGTAACAGAGAAATATTAGGTATTTTCTTTTTTAAAATTAATTAAGTTTATTGGTACATTTTAGAAATATATAATGATCACATTCATCATAGAGAATTTGTACCTGTAGATGCTATATCTTAATTTTTTTCTCCATGCCCTTCTCCTCTCTTCCAACCCCTCTTACTCTTATTTAAAAAGCCTTGTTTCCGTTTTTTCCTTCTTATTTTTCTTTTCCCTTCCTTCCTTTCCACCTCCTCTTTCCCAATTTCAGCATCCCATTTGAATATTTTCTTACTCTTTCACAATATCTATTATACATCTTGGTCCTTATTTAAACTTTTGGTTTCTGACACCAGAAAAACAATGCGATATTTACATGAGTGTGTTCGATTTATTTCACTTAAGAGATTGGTCTACAGGTGCATCCATCGACGTAGAAATGTCTGAAGTTTATCTTCTTGATGGCTGAGTAGTATTTCATTGTATAAAAAAAAATCACATCTTCTTTATCCATTCACAGGTGATAGTCATTTGAGTTGTTCCAAGATTTAGCTCTTACGCACTGTGTGCTGCTATAAACGTGGGTGTACACATACCATTGTGATACCATGTTTTTCATTCTTTCAGGAAGATACCATGAAGGGGAATGGCTCGATCAGTTGGAACCTCTAGTTCTAGTTATATGAGGGATCTCCATGGTGATTGTACCAGTCTACATGCCCACCAACAGTGGAGAAGTTTCCTTTCTCCCTACAGCCCCACCAGCATTTGTTATTAGTTGACTTCCTAATAATAGCCATTCTTTCTGGAGTGAAATAGAAGCTTAACTTAGTTGTAATTTGCATCTTTCAAATGACCTATGATGTTTAACATTTTTTCATATATTTAGTTGTCACTTATATTTTTTCATCTGACAAGTGTATATTCACTTCAGATATCCATTTTTGGGCTGAGTCTTTACATTTAGGGGGTATGATTTTTTTTGTATGTTCTAGATATTAGTCCTTTGAGGAACAGCTGGTAAATTTTTTTCCCACTCTATTAGCTATCTCTTCTCTCTGTTGGTGCTTTCTTCTGCTGTGAAAAGGCTTTTTAAATAGATGAGATCCCAGTTGTTAATTTTTTGTGATATTTCTAGTGCAATCGGGACTTTGTTCATAAAATCCTTGTCTACAGCTATGTCTTCAAGAGTTTTAATTATTCTATCTTCCAGGAGATTTAAATGTTGTTTTAATATTTAGATTTTTTTTTTAATCTTTGTTGGTACATTAAATATACACATCATGATTGCACTCCATAATGGGGATTTGTACCAGTATAAGACACAACTTAATTCTCATTTTTTCTCATAGCCCTACCCACCCTACCACCCCCCCCATATACATGAAATTTGTTTCCTTACTTTTTTGTTACAATCTCAACATTTTCCCCTTTCACCCTATTTTACATTGAGCATTTTCTATTGCACAATATATAACATACAATGCTAGGACTCATTTACATCTTTATTTTCTCATATCAGAGAAAAGATGCGATATGTACCTATCTGTGCCCTATTTATTTCGCTTATGAGGATATCCTCAAGGTATGTCCATTTAAGTAGAAATGATTCAAACTTATCATTTTTTATGGCAGAGTAATACTCCATTCTGTAGAAGAACCACAGCTTTTTTACCCAGTCTCCAGTGGATGGACACTTGGGTTGTTTCCAAGATGTAGCAATCACAAATTGGGCTACTATAAACATGGGTGCACATATGTCACTGTGATATGAGTCTTTTAATTCTTGTGTGTATATACCTAGCAGGGCAATGGCCGGGTCAAATGGGACCGTCAATCAATATTTAGATTTTTGATCCATTTTGATTTTAGCTTATTGCATGATAAGATACATGGATCTAGTTTTAGTCTTTGGCATGTGGAAAGCCAGTTTTTCCAGCATCATTTTTTTTTCCTTTTGAGACAGGGTCTCACTTTGTAGTTCAGGCTGGCCCTGAGCTCAGCCTCAGACTCACATTACAGCAATCCTCCTGCCTCTGCCTCCTGAGTGCTGGGATTACAGGCATGAGCCACCATGCCCGGCACCTAGCATGTGGTACTGATTGCTGCTGGGGTGAGTCTTCACACCCAGTATTGTATGTGGTTATCAGGGATCGAACCTGGCCCCTTGAGCTTGCAAGACAGGTGCCAGAACCACTGAGCTAAATTCCCAGCCCCTAACACCATTTATTAAAGAGGTTATTTTTCTCCAAGTGAAGATCTTTGGCCCCTTTGTCAAAGATAAGGTGGCTGAATAACACTAAAAATTTCCAATCAAAGTCAGAAAAGAAGAGAAACACAAAATGAAATTGCAGTAAACAGAAAATGGCAAATAAGACAGTAAATACATTCTTTATGGTAGTTATCATAATATAAGTGGACTAAATTCACTGAGTAGCGCTGTTATGTACTTTTGATATTTTGTATTCTTTCTTTTTTCGCATATATATGGAACTGGCGGTCAAACTCAGGACCTTGCACTTGCCAGGCCAGCAGTGGCACCATTGAGCTACATCCCTGGCCCAATATTATATATTCTTTTTAAAAAATTATTTATTTATTTTATTATTTTAAAAAATCTTTATTGGTACATTACATCATGATTGCACTCCATAATGGGGATTTGTACCAGTATAAGACACAACTTAATTCTCATTTTTTTCCCATAGCCCTACCCACCCTACCGCCCCCCCCATATACATAAAGTTTGTTTCCATACTTTTTTGTTATAATCTCATTATTTTTCCCCCTTCACCCTATTTTACTTTGAGCATTTTCTATTTCACAATATATAACATACAATTCTAGGACTCATTTACATCTTTATTTTCTCATACTAGAATACAGCACGGCTTCTTTATTCATAGTTTTACTTTCTGGAGTTTCAGTTACATGTAGTCAATGATGGTCTGATATTATTATGTGGAAAATTCTAGGAGTAAGTAATACATAAGCTTTAAATTTCATGTTATTCTGAGTAGAATGATGAACTCTCATGCCTTCCTGGTCCATTCACTGCAGAACATGAAGCACTCTTTTGTCCAGTGTACCCACCCTATCCCCTACCTGTCTATTAGACACTTAATGGCTGCCTCAGCCATCAAACTGACTATAGTGCTACTGTGGTGCTTGTGTTCAAGTGACCCTTATGTTGGTAGCTTAATTCTAGGTCGTGATGTTGACACCATTCATCTCGCTCCATTTCCTTATGTAGGTGCGGTGTCGTCTCATCACAAGAGAAAGGAGAGCACGATACAATAAAATATTTAGAAAGAGGCCACGTTCACGTGACCTTTCTACAGTACACTGTTGTAGTACTCCATTTTATTGTTGCTCTCACATGTGCTTAGTTTCTAAATTAAACTGTATAATGAGCATGCATGCATAGTAAAAAAAAAATATAGGGTTTGGTACGATCCACAGTTTCATGTATCAGCTGGGAACCTATCCCCCATGGATAAGAAGCAACTACTGCAGCTGAAACAAGTGAAGGGAAAAATAGATATATCCGGAAAAATAAATAAAGCTGGAGCAACAATTTTAAAAGCAGACAAGATAGAATTCAAGATGACAGCACCATAAAGGACAAAGGGGGATGGTGCTTACTGGTAAAAGGAATAATAGTTCTTGAATATATGACAGTTATGAATACACATTTATTTACTCGTGTAGCAAAACATTAACAGCTTATAATATTCTAGGCATTATTCTTAGTTTGACAAATATATCAGGAAGCAAAACAGACAGAAAATACTTATCTTCATTACAATTTACATTTTATGCAATTATCAGCATAACCTTAAGTATTTAAAGCAACAATGGGTAGAACTACAGAATAAAATAAATCAGGAAGTGTGGCTGGAAATGTTAAAATTTCTGTGTCTCTGAAAATTAATGAAGAAGACAAAAACATCAGGCATAGTGGCACACAGCTGCAATCCCAGATACTTTGGAGGTTGAGGCAGAGGACTGCAAGGTCACCTGCAGCCTAAGTAGTTGAATGACTTAGTGAGACCCTATCTCAAAAATTTAAAAGGTGTGGCATTGCTCAGTGTATGTGAGGCCCTGGGTTCAGTGCCCAGCATGGAAAGAAAGATGACAACAACACAGTCACAACAAAGCTGTTGGAGATTTTGCCCACACAATTAATAAACATTAACATTGTCATGGGGAGAATCTGACTCTCAACAAATTACATTTTTTTGTACGCACATAGCACATTTACAAAACCAGAGAACACAACATACCAGAAAAGCAACCTAAGTAAATTCTAAAGCTTCAACACCACTCAGACCCTTTCCTTTTAGCCCACTCCACAATTCTGTGAAACTTCTGAAAGGCAAAAGCAGAATCAAAATCCCAATGACCATGGGCTCAAGCAATGAATGTCTTTATTTTTCCAAGTGGCAGCATCTTCTGGTGGTGGGATCTGCTTTAGGTTCTCTTCAGTTCTGTTCCTACCCTTGTTCTGGTTTCCCTTTAGGAGAATCAAAATGGCGCCTAGCCAGGAAGGAGAGAATTTTTGCTTCCCTGACGCCAAAAAGGACTTCTGCCTATAGGTGGCTTTCAAACTCGCTGCTGGGGGTGGTGTTGGTGGTTGCAGCAGCAATGAGATTTTTCTTTGAATTAACCCTCCCATTTAAGAATGAGGTCATCTGCTTTGGGGGCTTCCATTGTCAGAAATCACCAGGTCTTAGGAGGAAATTGTGCCACTGAAACAGATGAAAAGAAAGGAAGAGGAGAGCTTGCTTCAGTGTGCTCCATCATGCCCAGAATTACCTTGTGGCCGCTCTGATAGGGGATGCAGTTTGGCTGCCAGCCTTGATGCCCCTTCTCCACACCTCCGCTACTGTCGCCACTGTTCCTCTTTGAAGAGGTAAGGGGAAGGGAACCCTTTACCATGGTGGAGATCAGGGAGGAATGGGGCCCATTATTAACATCCCCAACCTCCCCAAACCATAACAAGCTGGGATTAACACAGCTAGTGTCTATAGTAGGTCCCTGGTTTATGCCTTGCCATTTTTCATAGAGACGTGACAGCTGTCAGTCAAACAGTTCTTCCCAACTGCTGCCATGACAGCTACCACTGTGCTGGGTACTGAGCACACATTCTGCAAGATGTCGGCTTTGCTGGAATCTGAATGGAGCAGCAGAACTGAGTTTGGACCAATCAGTAGACTTGGATTGGAGGTTTAGATCAATTTGAACCAATCACAGGCTTGCAGCTGCTATAGCAGCAGCCTGTCTCTTACTCTTTCTTGGATTAGTCTAGCAGGGTTGCCTCTGGTGTACTGATCTCTTGTGCTAAGCTTCGGTCCAGTGGTCTTATAAATCTATCTCTGATTTATTTCTCTACCAGTGTCCGGAAGTTCCTCTAAGTCTCCCCAGGATACCTATCCTCAGGAGTGTGAGCACAGTGGTCTTTCTAAAAGGATGAGGTAGAAATCCTAGAGGCTGTTAACCTTGGTGACTCCAGAGACCAATGGCCAACAAAAGTCAGACACAGAGAAGAGCAGAGTTGACAGTGTCCAGCACAAGCTGATGACAAATGGCAGTGGCTGGCAGTGGTAGAGGCTGGCATCTGGCACAAGTTGGCAGAGGCTGGCTGTAGCAGAGAATAGCAACTGGCAGTGTTGATTGGTGCTGTCTGACACAGACTGCTATTGAATGTCAAGGGCAGAGACCAACAACAGGCAGAGTTGACTGCTGGTAGATGCAGGCAGAGAGTAACAACTGGTAGTGTCCAGCACTGGCAGTATTGAACTGTGGCAGCCAGCAGACAGCAGCGATCAGCAGAGATGACTGGCGGCAACTGGAACAAGGGCATTGAATGGCAGCTGCTAGTAGACAGCGGTAACCAACAGTCAACTGGCAGTGTTTAGTACAAGTCAGCAATGGCCAGCAGCAGCTGAGAGCAGCCACTGACAGAGTTGACTCGTGGCATCTGGCACCAGCTGGCATGAAACAGTTTCGACCAGCAGCAGCAGAGCAGCAACTGGCAGCATCTGCACAGCCAGTGTTGAAGAGTGGTGGTTCGTGGGGCAGAAACTAGAGTGGATTGGGGGCATGTGGCACAAGCTGTTGTTGAATGGCAGCAGTCAGTAGAGTTGTTGAGCAGGGTCCCACACTGGCCGGTGTTGAACAGTGGCATTGGCAGAAGCCAAGAGCAGCCACTGGCAGAGTCAACTGGCAGCAGTTGGCAGTGGCAGAGACCAGCAGCCAGCAGGGTTGACTTACAGTGTCTGGCATTAAGTGGCATCACAGCTACTAACAGGTCTGCACTTTGCTGGCGCATGACTTCTCTCTGAGCTGAGCAAAAGAACCCTCACCTCACTGGCAACACCATCAGGTACCAAAGGAGTCACCAGAACTTCAGTCAGAGATGAGGAAATATTTTGGGGCAGTGGTGCACCCTGTGATCCCAGCACTCTGGAAGGCTGAGGCAGGAAGATAACAAGCTTGAGCTCTATCTGACAGTTAGCAAGGCTCTGTCTTAGAGGAAAAAATAAAAGCTTGTGGGTACAGCTCAGCATAAAGGCCCTGGAATCAATCCTCAGTATTGAAAAAAAAGAAAAAGAAAAAAAAAAGCCTCTAAGTCAATGAGTTACAATGTTACTAGCAGGGAGGCCATCTTCAGAAAACCTTCCAGGTCCCGGCCTCCTTCAGATTGTTTGCATCCAGTCATCAATCAGTGTTGGACTTAGGGCACAGTTTCAGACTTGAAAATTCACTCTGTTCCCATCTCTTTTCCTTAACTACAAAGAGTCTTTCTATCCCTGCTCTCCAGACTTACCTTTGACAGATATTTTGGGGGCCTGGTCTGGGCAATTCATTTCCTTTCACCATTTTTTTTTGTTTTGAAAGAATTTCATAAATATATAAAGCTTCAAATCTATTAATCTATTATATATATTATATAATATATATATTATATATATATATTCATAAATATATAAAGCTTCAAATCTATTAATGATTCCCTCCCCTCGTCTTCTTTTTTTAAAAAAATGTAGTGGAAATTGGACTCAGGGCCTTTGCACTGAGCGACATCCCCAGTGCTTTTTAAAAATTTTATTTGGAGACAAGTTCTCACTAAGTCACTAACTTGCCCAGATGGGGCTTGAACTCATGATCATGCCTCAGCCTATCAGGATGCTGTTATTATAGCCACTCCTGCTTCTGCTTTATTCTTAAAAACCAAAGCAAAGCAAAGCAAAGCAAGCCAAATCAAATGGAACTGAACCAAACCAAACCAAACCAAACCAAACCCAAAACTAAGCGAAAGCCGAGGCAGACAAGTTCAGAATCTGCAGGCTAATTCTGTACTTATTCCTGGAGAGCCAGCTTTCAGGCATAGAGCTCAACGCTCACACACATATTTAAAAAAATAAATGAACCTTTTGATTGGCATTTGGAGTATTGGAACCTGAACCCCGGCTTTATTTTTAAAGCCCATTCCCATTTGTATTCACAGGCAAGCTTTGTGCTCTGGCTTGTCTTTGCCTTTTGACATTTAGGTGTTACCCGAGGTAATAAGTGGCCCAGATACCAGTCTCTGAAGAGGAGCCGTCTCCCTCAGTTTTCCCCCCACCTCACGAGCTTTCCTGTGCAGGGCTCTGGACTGAACAGCGTGCAGAAGTTAATATGCTTTCAGCTTTGGAAAACACCTATAGCAGTGGATGATTTCCACAGAAGCGTCTTGTGAGAATGGACGCCAGCCCATGACTGCATTTTCACAGTTGCTTGTACCCTTACTGGGACCAATACATGTGCCTGGTGGAGGTGGCAACATTTTCAGGGGCATTTCTGAGGAATCTTCTCCCTTTTCCATTTTTACTTTGAAAATTTTCAAACCTTCAGAAAAAATGGAATAGTATAATGAGTCCATAAACCCTATGTCTTGAGTCATGGATTAGTATTTGCTACATTTGCTTATCTGTCCTTTTCCCAACCCACCTGACAGTAATTGACTTCAAGTGTTATGATACTTCCCCTCTAAATATTGCCTGCTTGTATTTTTTTGTTGTTGTTGTTGTTGTTTTTTTGAGACAGGGTCTCGCTTTGGAGTTCAGGCTGGCCCTGAGCTCAGCCTCCAACTCACATCACAGCAATCCTCCTGCCTCTGCCTCCTGAGTGCTGGGGTTACAGGCGTGAGCCACCACGCCTGGCACTGTGGTATGTAGTACTGGTTGCTGCTGAGCGTGAGTTTCCACACCCAGTATAGGTATATGGTTACCGGGGATCAAACCTGGGTCCTTGCACTTGCAAGACAGGCGCCGGAACCATTGAGCTAAATCCCCGGCCCCCAACCTGCTTGTATTTTCTAAGAGCAAGGACATTCTCCTATATAATCACACGAATATTTGCACATCCAGGGAACTCGTATTATTACACAAATATCATCCAATGTATTATCTATACTCCACTTTCCCTCCAGTAGTTCCCTATACTGTACTTTGTAGCACGTTCTCTTCCTGATCCAGAATCCAATCTAGGATCAATATTGCGTTTAGTTGTCATGTCTGTTTAGCCTCCGTTAATCTTTTTCTCCAAGGAGGCGAGTTCCTTTTGATGGGAAATGGTATTTAGAAACCAAAGGCTAGGTTAGTTCATTCAGAGCAATTCTTTTAAAGCTGGGTTGTAAATTGGTTGTTGTGGTGGTAACCCAGACTTAGTCAGGATTGGCTCATACTCCTCTGCCCTATCTTCTTCTGGCTCAGGAGGGCATCCTGGGAGTCCAGGGTGAGGGGGATGGTAGATGAGTTTGGAGCCAGACAGATATGAGTCTGATCACCTCCCTCCTTCCATATGGTCTCTAGAAACTTGGATAAAATCACTAATTTGTTTGCATCATTAGAATGGAATCAGTGTACTCAATCCCCTGCACTGGAATAAAGATTAAATGAGGTAACATGGCAGCATTCTTTCCATGTTTGTATTTGACGTGTTCTCTGAGCATGTTTTCCGCTGTGCTCTGGGATGGAGACAGAAGAGCAAGCAACACTGGGCAGGAGCCCAGCATTTATAGGATTCACTGCTGAGCCGGGGAGATACACACAGTGCCTGCTTCCACTTACAACAACCCAGGTGAAAAGATAGACCCTCTGCCTTACTCACTTCAAGACACTCATTGCCTAGCACCGTGGATGGGCACACACTAGGAGTTTAAGAAATACTCGTTGGACTCTTTTGGAATTGACTTGAAGACTGGCTAACCACAGTGATTTCTTGGAAACTCTCAGTCTATTTAGACTCCTCTTAGCATTTTGAAACTGAGTAAAATCTATAATGGATCTCCTTTGAGGAGTAGCCAGGCTTGTAGAGATTGAAAAAGATACCATGAGAGATTTCCAGAGTAACCACAAGCCCCAATTTAGTCAGGTGGGAATTATTTTTCAAGGGCTATGTTCAGAGACATAGAGAAATACAAGTTAACTGTGAGCTTGCCCATGGAGTATGCTAAGCCTGGGAGGTACTGGTAGGTTTTTGGTAGGCAGAGAGAGACAGGATGGCTCGTGTACAACATCACATGAGCACAGGTATGCAGCTGGGACTAGCAGTAGACTATTCAGGTTAGAAGAATCATTGGGTCAGGTTTTTTGTCACGCTCAGAAAATGGCACCCAGTCATTGAGATGGCCATGGGGGGCTATCTCCAGAACATTATGTCTTTGACTTTCCAGGTGTTGCTCAGTGGTAGAATGTATGTTTAGGATTCATGAGGCCCTGGCTTTCCAAATAGGTCCAGCGTCCTCTCTTCTGCCTAATCACCTAGTTAGGATAGAGACAAACACCTTGATGCTAGTGATGAGGGGATAATCAGATGAGAAGATAGCATGGCCACCTGAAGCAGCTTGGAAGAAGCCACAGAGCAAGGTGGTGAGCATCGAAGACTCGAATTCCACAGCCTGGGTTCCAGTGTTGACCTGTGTGACCGTGGGTGGTTATATAAGCTCTCGGAGGCTCAGCTTCCTCCTACATGCAGTGACGGCATCTACCTGAGAAGCTACTGTATGGTTTACGTGAGATCATACACAGAGCATCACCTGACTCACAGGATACCGAGAAGATGGTGGCTGAAATTAGGTCCTCACAAATGTGCTAGAGGCCCCTCTACAGCTCCTGAGATGCTAGTGCTGACAAACCCACAGCTCCTCAGCAATATCCTGTGTTTCCCCAGAAGGCCACTGAACTGTCATCGTGGTCATCATCGTTGTTGTTGTTGTCATCGTCGTCGTCGTCAACCAGTGTGTATTGGGCTTGCTCCTTCATCCAGGGTTCCTCTGCTGGGAGCAGATGGTATAGGAAGCAGACAAAGCCAGGCAGGAGAAGCAGCAACTTGTTCTTGAACAGGCTGGCAGCCCCCTCCCTTCCAGCCTCACCCTGGGCCAGGAGCACGTGCTGGGAAGAGGATTAAATCAATGCCAATTCACATCTCTCCAGAAGCTGGCTCCCTGATCCGAACTAATAAGCAAATCATTAGTGACTTAGGGCTGGGGAGGGCTCAGCGCAGTGCTCCTTAACTCCAGCTGTAAGACAAGTGTAGAGATCCCAACCCCTCTCCTTAACCATCTCAAAACGTTGACACCAAGGAGAGTTACTGCACTAAAAAGCAACGATCAAGGCCCCCTTTCCCCAGCTCAGCCAAGTCTCGGGACCTCTGGGGACCACCACAGGCAACCAGCGCCTTTCCTTCTTCCTCTGACTCAGGGTGACCAGCCCCAGTACCACGAAGCCTGCCCTCCCCTCCCGAGCTGCAAACCTCTGAGTTCCCTACAACACGGAGGTCCAGAGGCCTTCAGGGCCCTGCAGGCCAAGATGCCCCTCCCCCGCCCTGGGCACACACTTGGCTCCCTTGCTTATTTCCTGGTGAAAGCCCATTATCTCTCATTTACATCTAAACTAGCTTTTCATACTAGTTTAAAGGCTGCTCCTCCCCTTCTGTAATCTCCCTGCGAATGAATTAAAAGTTGATTCTTGAAACGCACAAATCTTGGGGGCAGTTTCTTTTTCCTTCTTATTTAAATCATATGCTGTTTTGGACTAACCCTTTTATTTCCTCCCAATTATGATTTCTGGTGTGTTTTCCAGAGCTTTACAACATGGCATCTGATTATACACAAAGCTTCAGAATAAAGCCCTGTTTTTCCCTTCATTAACGACACAAAGGATGGCTGTGTGATCCACACAGCACTTTGTGATTTAATGCAGCTTTACGGTCTAAATCGCACCCGGCTTGGGCAAAGCAGATTTGGGAGTGAATCAACGCATTTTCTTGCTGCCAGGAGCCCCCTTGCAGATTCCAGCAAATTCTTTCACCACACGGAATTAGCATTTGATTAAGCTCTGCAGACACGTTCAAACTTTTACCACTGAGTGCCGGCAGGGCTGTGGTAATCTGCCCAGAGGGGGAGGTGCCTGGCGCAGCCACTGCTGTCCTGTCCGTCCTCAAGGACCACCGCTCTGCAAAGTACGGTAGGAGTGATGGGTACCGGGTGACAGGCCGAGGGAGAAGGTACTGTGAGTGGTGGGTGCTAGGGACATGGGGGTTCGATTGAGAAAGCATGTCAGAGGTGAGCCGGCCCTTTTGCCCCAAACTTGCCCTAGACAAGCTGTCTGCCAGTGTGCTTACCCTGTGTGCACTTCGACGTTAAGATTGTTGGACCGAGGAGTCCAGTGACCTTTAACTAAGCCTGGCCTGGCCAGGGTCTGAGGGAACATGAAAGAATCTTTCCTGGCAGTCCCTGCCCGGCCCTGCAGTCCTGCTGGCAGAGCCTGGTGCCTCTCCCAGCCACCTCCACCCAGGCGGGCTCGTGATTCACTTCCAGGAAAGCTTCAAGTTATGCCTCCCAACAGCCTGGCTTTAAAATCTAGTCCATTTCCATTATGCAAATGTGAGAAGCGGAAGTTTATCAAACTGGGGCTTTGTACCTAGAAAGCAGGCGTGCCAGCATGGGGGGCTATAAAGGCTTTATTGCCACAACTTTGGGGTGATTGCTTCCCTTGCAAATGCCAGGAGCACGATTGAATTATGCAGGTCTTCCCAAACAGGTGCAATAAAAACTTTACAGCCTCCCACACCATCACATATTTTGTTTATGCCTCTTAGGTGTCTTACTTTGTTAGAGGGTTTTTTTTTTTTTTTTGACCTTTCTGTTACTATAGAAACCGGAATAGATTGAGGTGGTTCTGGGTAGGTGTTAAACCGAATTATTGTTAGGATGCTCTGACTTTATTCTCTGCTTGAGGAAATAATTGAGGTCCAGTGAGGTGGAGAATCCAGAATCCTACTGCATCCCTGTGAGAAAAGAAAGAGAATATGGAGAAAGTGCCCATTTTACAGATGGTAAAGCAGAGCTCTATAAAGCACCTTTCCAACAATCAGCATTTGGCACCTAGGAAGAAAAGTATGCAAGGAATGTGCCTTTTGGGGGGACCTTTTGGTCCATGGTTCTCTTAGAATTTCAAAACCCAGATTGGTGGCTCACTTTTGACAACCCGAGTCAGGCTGCAGTGACATCTACTGGCAGAGACAGAACTGGTCATAGCAGGTTTTTCTGTTGCTGGCGGCTGCTGGGTCCTAGGGGACAGCTTTGGAGATTGTGAACCTTTTAGAGCTTTGAGTGATGACAAACAGCTAGTTGTGGCACATGTACCAAAGGTTCACCACCACTGGCTCTAGATCATAAGCTGGTGAATGGTTTAGTCAAGAGAGTCACACAGACCCTTCCACTCTGAATGTGATAAGGAAAACAGGCTTAGGCGGTGCGTGTGGGACTAAGGGTCCAGATCTCAGTGGCTCTGGATATCCACTGAATTCCAGAAGGCACCGTTTGCCAGTGGACAAAAGGAACTATCTGAGATGGACTTCTTGGTCACTATTGCAAACAAAAAGAGTTTCTCTGACTTGGGCATCCTGTCCAGCTCTCCCTGAGGAGGGGGGATAGGATTTTCCTTCCATATAGAAAAGGGAGTAAAGAGGGCAGGTAAGAGAGTTAGGAGGAATCATGTCTATTGAACCCATCGGCAAGCACAGAGAAGAGGAAGCCCTGAAGAGGAGAATGTGTCCTTTTGGGACACCTCCTTGGAGGTAATGTCATCCTCTTGTGAGAATGGGGAAGTAGACTTAGCATGTTAGTGGGAAAACCGGTGCTTATAAGCTCCTTGTCAGTTTAAGAAGCTCCCATCCCTAACTTGAGCCTTGGCTTCCCCTTCTAAGGAACACTGGTTGTACTAGTGTCCTAGCTCTGTTCCTTGGGAGTAAAAGTGTGACACGCACCAACATTTTGTTTACTGTTGTGCTGAAAACATTCATGTAGTTGTGTTGCACTCACATATTCCGTGTAGAGGAATTCCTGCTGAATGTGTTGCCTGAGATCTTCTCTTCAAGGAGGTGGAACCCACGGCCTAGCTCATGCTCCAAACATGGTACCACTGTGCTCTACTCCCAACTCAAACTGAGATATCCTTGAAGACATCCTTACCTGGGCTGGGTCACTAGCCGGGACTGGGGGGTTCTGCTCAACCACCCCAGAGTTCTCTGGGGCAGTGTTACTCAAAGAGTGGTCCATAGATGAGAGTTGGTTTGGCAGCAGTTTGTTACCTCTGAGTGATGAGGTACTACAGAAATTGAGAATATGAATTTAAGAACTTCTGTAACAATATTTCAGAGGCATTTTTAGTCATTTGAATCCAGACCATTAAAACTTTGGAATTTTAAAATTTCATTTTCCCTCTATTTATTCTTCTTCGTTGTATTTTACCAAAGATTTGTCTGTGGTAGACTGGAGAAAAAAACCAAACCAAAACAAAAACAGAAACAACTGGTCCTTTAACACAGAGCCTCTGAGATGTGCTGTTCTGTGGGGTCCTATGGTCACCTTCCTACCATGGAATCCTGCTGGGAGATCATAGGAGACTATGTGTAGCTACTTTTTCACTAAATTAAATCATGAACAGTAGGCAGAGAAGCCTGCTCCACGCAGGCGCAGGTGGCAGTGCTGGCTATGGCTGGCCAAGGCCATCCATCGAGTTGTTGGTGCTGACCCTCGAGGCTCCCTACTTTCAGGCATTCTAGGCCACACCTGCCTCCTTGGGGGCCCGCTGAGCTTCCTCTCCCCATCAATCTTCCCAGGTTTTGAAAGCTGGAAAAATGAGCCCTCTCCCAGCTTCCCTGTTCTTTTCAGCCTAAGTGAACCTGAGCAAATGGCAGGAGCATTTGAACATGCAAATGAGCTTTCATGATCTAGTTCATTAGGCTGTGAATTCTTGGGCCCACCGTGCGCAGAGACACTGTGTGGGTCTCGGGGGACACTGCACTATACACATTAGTACTGGTCTCCTCACCAGGCACCTCGCCTTGCCACTCTTCTGGCCGCCCACCCACTGCCTCAGCTATACCCCTGGTGCAGCTCCCTCCCATCTCTGTGGTCACCCAGCAGGAATCTGGGTGCAGTGCAAGGGATAGCTATTATTTTTGAGGAAAGGTACAGGGAATTGGGTGCAGGGCCTTCACAATGAGCTACACTGCAGCCATTTTAAATGTTAAAAAAATTAAAAATTGGAGGCAGAGGGCCAGGGATTTAGCTCAGTGGTTCGGTGTCTGTCTTGCAAGTGCAAGGACCCGGATTCTGTCCTCGGTAATCGCATACATTACTGGGCGTGGAGACTCATGCCCAGAAGCAATCAATACCACATATCACAGTGCCGGGCGTGGTGGCTCATGCCTGTAATCCCAGCACTCAGGAGGCAGAGGCAGGAGGATTGGTGTGATGTGAGTTTGAGGCTGAGCTCAGGGCCAGCCCGAACTACAAAGTGAGAACCTGTCTGAAAAAAACCTAAAAAAAAAAAATTGAGGCAGATCTTACTAAGATGCTAAGTTAAGCAAGGTAGGCTTGTGATCCTCCTGCCTCAGCCTCTCAGAGTGCACCGCAGCACCTGGCTACAGGGTACCTGTAAGACATTGGGCCAGTGATCTTTCTTAGCTTCACTCTTCTATCTCTAATCTGCAAATGATGATATCCACATAATGTATATTAAGTTGTTAGAAACACTCTCTAGGATCGAAGTAAAGAAGGACTCAAGCAATACTAGTTATTGATATCTGATTGTGACTACTGTCTAATTTTTGCGGTCTTTGGAAATTAAACCCAAAGCTTCTGCTTTGTCATCTGTAATCTGAGGATTACAAAGATCTCCTTCATAAGCTTGTCATAAGGATATTTTAAAAATGACTCTCAGGAGCAGAGGAACATCCAAGGGACAGGTCCCAGTGTTGCCCTTTTCCCTCTGTCGCCCACTCTGGTGGCTGGTCACTTTAGGCTCTTTTAATCCTGTCTTTCCAGATTTGCCCATTGCTGTGGTCCCCCCCTCCCCCCCAGCTCTGGCTCGCTTTAATGCGGAGGAGAAACAGCGCTGTCTAAGCAGAGGGCACGCTCTTCCCAGCACACGGTGCGGAGGGAACGTGTGCTTGTGGGTGGCTACACACACCACCCCCTGCTGCACACTACCAAAGCTGGCAAGGCCAAAGACACTGTTTCTTCCTTCGGGTATTGTCAGGCGTTTTAGCAAATGCAAACTGGGTCAGGAGGCTGGCAACCAGTTTATGAGAACGTACTGCCTGAGTGCTTTAGTTGCCTAGGGCTTGGTTTTTTCTGTGTTTTTAAAAATTGGCTTCACCATCAAGATTGCCTAAAGCCAACTTCTCTTTCAAGGATGTGGACAGTCAGTTTTCCCTTAGATTACTAATTTTATAAATTGTGTTAGTTTATGTTCACTCATCCCTTCCTTTTCCTCCCCTCCCCTCCCCTCCCATCCTCTCTGTCTCTGTCTCTCTCTGTCTCTCTGTCTCTGTCTGTCTCTCTGTGTCTCTGTCTCTCTATTTCTGTCTTTCAGCATCTCTGTTGCTGTCTCTTTCTCTCTGTTTATTCTGGCAATAATATTCTTCAAAATCTTTTATCATAGCCAGCCTGCCTGGGTAATTCAGACATTTTAAAATAATGAAATAAATACAATCTTGAGGAAAACTGGCAGTAAATCAAGCCATTATATTAATTATTGTCATGGTTGGAGTTCTCTACAGTTGAGAGACAGTAGAGATGACACATTTTAACACTTATTTAATGTCAAACTTTGTGCTTTTAAATCTGAATTTTATTTGACTTCTCTACAAAGTTACCCCAGCCACTGCTAATTCTAGAAAACCCTGTTGAGAACCATCTAGCAGCTGCTAAACGCTAAGCTCACAGTGGGATAGCAGCTGGCATGTGTCCCGCAGTGTGCTAGAGGCTAGTGACAAGTGGCTATTGCTTGAGCCCCAAGCCTGTGCTCCAGCATGCATTCACTGCAGCTGCTACCCTCTTTCAGGAAACCTTGGCCCTACTGTGCATGTTCTAGGGTCCAGGGCTTTAAACAAATGACTTTCAGGCGGAGTGGCCTGAAACCCTTTCATCAGTGTGCGCAGATTCTGCAGGTCGGGAACTGTGACAGACATGGTGGAAGTGGATTTCCCTTGCTTCGGGACATCTTCAGCCTTGGCTGGAAGACCCTAAGGCTGAGGGACGGAGCCAGCAGAAGGCTGCGCGCTCCTGTGCCTGCCAGATCAGGTTGCTGTTGACTGAGACCCCCACTGGCTGTGGCTTCTCCATGTAGTCTGGGCTTCCTCATAGCGTGGTGACTAGGTTTCCAGAGTTCATGTCCGCGGAGGGGGCCAGAGAGAAGCTAACCTTCACCTTGAAGGGCACATAGTATTGTTTCCTCTGAACACCGTCGGTGGGCAGTCACAGGACAGACTGCTGATAGGAAGCGCTTTATTCATGCTCCTCTATTTTTAGCATTTTGTACTTTATTCCATTTGCTTTATCATTTGTGCACTCTCCGTCTGTATCCATCCACACACACACATATGTAAATACTCCTACAGCCAGCCTTTTGTATCCAGGGCTTCCACATCTGTGGATTCTACCAACTGCCAATTGAAAGTGTAGTTAGGCCTAGGATGGTTGTGTCAGAATTGAACATGTAGAAACTTATTTTTTTCTTGTCACTATTCCCCAAACACAATAGCATGGTAACTGTTTACATAACATTTACATTGTATTAGGTGTTACGAATCATCTAGAGATAAGTTGAAGTATACAGAAGGAATTGCACAGGTTATATACAAATGCTAAGCCATTTTGTATAAAGGACTTGAGCAGCCATGGATTTCAGCGTCTCCCAGGAATCCTGGAACAAACTCTGCAGAAACCAAGGGACTACAGTATGTGTATTTTTTATACTGTTTGAGGTACTCTTTTAATTTTAACAATATGACTTCTACCGTCTTAGTCTTCCACAGCTTAGGGTGCTATAACAAAATACCAAGAACTGAGTGGCTTATTAACAACCGAAATGTATTTCTTATAGTTCTGGCTGATTTGGTGTTTGGCAAGGAGCTGGGTTTTTTTTGAGGCAGGGTCTCACTTTGTAGTTCAGGCTGGCCCTGAGCTCACTATATAGCCCAGGTGAGCCTGGAACTCACAGCAATCCTCCTGCCTCTGCCTCCTGAGTGCTGGGATTACAGGTGTGAGCCACCACACCTGGCACTGTGTTGTGTGGTACTGATTGCTGGTGGGCGTGAGTCACCATGCCTGGCACTGTTGTATGTGGATACTGAGAATCGAACCCAGGCCCTTTGTACTTGCAAGGTAGGTGCTGGAACCACTGAGCTAAATCCCTGGCTCAAGGAGCTGTTTTCTAGTTCACAGACACCTTCTAGCTGTGTCCTCACATGGCAGAAGGGACAAGCTAGCCTGCTAGGGTCGCTTTTGTAAGAGTACTAATCCTATGCTGGGGTGCCCACTCTCATGACTTCATTACCTCCACAGAGCCCCACCAGCTAAGATTACCACATGGAGAGGTGGGGCTTCAACATATGAACTGGGTTTGTGGGTACTTTCAGACCATGAAGTTGTGTATATCACGATTCTTTATCCTTAGATATTTTGATGCTTCCTAGGATTATTATCTTACATGGACACAATACAGTTACCAAAAAAGATAGCTACCAATTTAAGTAAATTTATCATCAGTCTGATATTTTATTTTGAGATCCAATTCATAGTCTAATTTTGTCAGTTGCCCCAATAATGTTTCCAACATAGCATCGTGACTGTCCGGGGTATAAGATGTAGTCTAAGCTCAGATATAGCATTGAAGGGACATGTCTCTTTAGTTTCCTGCGTGAAACATTACCAGACCAATTATTTCAAAGTAAAGAATTCTTTACACTGTGAGTCTCCTCTTTCTCTCCCCTTTCACTGTATTTATTTTGTAAGTTGAGTTTCCAATATATTGGATTTTCTTAAAGGCAAAGCACTACTGCTTCAGAAAAGTACATGTGAGACAAAAGGTTTCACCAAAGCCCTAAGCTGTCTTTTCGAGCTTAGGGGAAAGTCTTAAATTCCAGTTCTGAGAAGGGGGCCCATGAACTTGCCCTTCTTAATCTGGGGAGCTGGCTCCAAGTGCTTCACCTTCCATAGACTTAGACCTCAGTCCTGGCACTGCTGCACAGCCTCCGAGGAGGCCATTGGACCTCGCTGAGCCTCTTATCTTTTCTTGCCTTCTTGAGGGCTTTCATATATACAGACAGCCCACCAGGAAGGCAGGCAGCTGATGCCGGCTGGAAAGCAGGCTTGCCGAGTCTGTGATTTAAGATCCTGCTCCCCCACAAGTTCGCATAACCTCCCTTGACTGTCTAGATTGCAAAACCAGGCAAGATTTCCCTAAACTCCCAGGAGATGCAGACAAGTTCTCTCGTTTGCTCAATTATAGTGATAGACAGATCACAATGGAAAGAAACACTAAATTAACTGTGACAGTCATTAATACAACCTGTTCAGTGGCAGCAACTGTGTTGGGAGATCATAGATCCGATGGCTATAACATACTGGAGATGGGACCGCCCCCATTGGCTCCTTGGCGGGCCTTGAACTTGCTGGAAAAGACCAGGCCAGCACACAGGGCCCCGTAGCCATGGCAACGGGCTCTCGCTCAGCAAAACACATAAAGATGATTCATTTTGTTTTCCTTTCCTTTCTTTCCACCCAAATTTTCATGTGGGTTGGAATCTATTTTTAATTTTTTTTTTTTTCCCCTTGGAGGAGAGGCTATTTTTGATTTTGTTACTTCCCTCCTGGGGCCCTGCCAGGCCTCCATGTGAGTGACCCAGGGAGGGGGCGCCTGCACTCCTGGAATGTTCCTGGTGTTTTTCCGGGGTTGGAGGAGGGGGTGGGAACGTAGAGTCTGTGTGGAGATGGGCAGACGTATTCTTGGTGTTAAAGCGGGGACCTCATGTTGAGGAGGCGGCCTTAAACCCCATGCAAGGGCTGCTATTTCTCTTCCCAGCTCTGCTGGAGGAGGACTGGGCCCTGTGGTTTTGTGTCCATTTTCTTGTTTCATCATTGAGGTAGCTGGGGGTGCCGGACACTGAACGTGACCACCCAAGTTAGCCCTTTGGGGTGGTTCCGGCCAGCAGAGTGAGGCACAGGTACTATGAACACTGCCACTTCCAGGCCTGCCTCTGAGCCTTTCTCTTGTGACCCTGTCCCTGCTCTGTGTTCACTGTCTCCTTGGGCAACAAGTGGACCCATTTTGACAGGGACTCCACACCCATCGGGCTAGAGAGTTGGACGGCTAAAAAAATTGTTTCTTTATTTCCACTCACTTTCTAATCAGATTTAGCATTTCCCTCAATTATGAGTGCAGGCCGCAAACCACTGCAGTCTTAGCAGTACCTAAGACCTTGTCTCCAACAGAAATCGCAGGTATTTCATATCATATTACCGTTGTTATGCAGATCTCAAAATATCATTTTCACTTATCATTTCTTTGAAATTACAGTGGTTATTAGATCTGCCACTCTATCTTATTAATTACTGTGTTAATAAAGAAACGTATAATATCACAACTGTTTTTTTATGTTAATAACTACATTTCGATGTAATTGGTTTTCATTGTAATTTCATTTGGTTTGTGCATTTACAAGCCTTCGTCTGCAAAGCAGCCCATGGGTGCCTTGGTTGGAATGCAGTTTGTCCCCTCTGTAATTTATGTCAAAATTTCATTATCACCATGGTAGTGTTGGGAGGTGGGGCCTTGAAAAGGTGAGGGGTTGTTAGGAGAAGTTCACATCTTTCCCATGAGAAAGAATTGTTATAGAGGACGCCTTCATACTTTGTCTTTTTCACACATTATCGCTTGCCCTGCTACCTCCTGCCACCTTGCAGCTCCCTCATCAGACATTGCCACAATGCCCTTGGACCTCCCAGCCTCCAAAACCTTTTCCCTTTCTAAGGCACTAAGTCTCAGGTATTCTGTTACGGCAACAGAAAATGGACTAAGACAGTGGGCCTCACTACTGCTAAAGGAATTTATGACACAAAAGAATAGAAATTCTGGCAACTTGTCTCCAAATCTTCACACCGTAGTGCCAGTCGTCCATAAGTCTGTTCCCAGACTCCCGCCTGTCCTTCTGACCTTGGCCTGGGTCCTTTCAGAAGCACCACATGGCCCTGTCTTTCCCATAGTTCAGCCTCAGGATGCTTCTGTGTGGAGGGAGAGTGACAGGGAAGTATCCTCAGTCACATGTTTATTGGCTCTTTCTGTTCATAACAAAGGCTTGGTGAATAAAGCTCTAGTACATATGAGATCACAGGTGTGGTCGGTGTCTATTGTTCACAATGTGTGGCTATGGAGCACTTGAAATTACCTTGTGAGATGGAAGAACTGAAATCTTTTTTTTGGTGGTGGGGTACTGGGGACCTTGTGTTTTTCAGGGAGATGCGACACTGCTGAGCTACGTCCCTGGCCCTGAAATCTTAATATTTTGCTTTTAATTCCATAGCTGTGTAATAGTGGCTTGGTCACTGGATGGGGTAGGTCCAGATCAGGGTTTCTCAACCTTGAGTGTGCTTTTGAATCCTATACAGGGCTGCTTAGAACAGAATATAGAACCCCACCTTGAAATTTCTGATTCCATGGATTTGGGATGAGACCAAGAATCTGCCCTTCTAAGTAGGTTCTGGTGTTGCTGCTGATAAATCCTCAACTTCCTGTGAGCATTTTGGGTCAGATAATTCTTTGGTGTGGGGATTCTAGCCTCTGCATTATAGGTTGCTTAGTACCTTCCTGGCTTTTACCTCTTGAATAATGTAGCTACTCCCCTCCCCAGTTGTTACAACCCCAAATATCTCCAGACATTGCCAAATATTCTCTGGGAAATGCAATCCCTCTCTTTACCCCTGCCTTCCCATTTAAGAGCTACTGGTCTAGAAACGAAGGCATTGTTTTGTTTTAGTTTGATTTATAACAAAGTGTGAATATATTACTTCAGAGAACAAAAATGTTCTTCAATTTAAAACTGAACTTAGTTTCTTCTAACATTTTCTCTAAAAATTCCAAAAATGTATGATATTTCAATAATAAACTAGGGTAAACTGGGCATGTTGGCACACATCTATAATCCCAGGACTCAGGAGGCTGAGGCAGGAGAATTGTCATGAGTTTGCGACTCAACAGGGCTATGTAATGCGTTCAAAGGCAGCCTGAATTATGTAGGAGGCTGTCTCAAAAAAATGCCTAACAGTAACAGCAATGAAAACAAAACAACGGACCAGACTAGGTTGGTGTTGGAGGTTTCTTTTCCTTGTCAGAAATAACCACTCCTCTCTGGTTGGAATTTCTGAGTAATGTCGTAGTCTGTTATTTTTTGCTATAACAAAATATCACAGAGTGGGTAATTTATAAAGAGGAGATGAATGAGCTCATGGTTCTTGAGACTGGGAATTTCTAGAACATAATAATGGCAGCTGACCTTTGTATTGTTTTATAACATGGTGGAACTCCTAACGAGAAATTATGCCAAGTGCTGGTTAATTGCTATTATCAACTCAATTGGCTTGAGAGATACCTAAGAAGTAAGTAAAGCGCTCTTGTATGTGTGTCTCGTTGAGTTATGGGGGTGGGACCTTGGAAATTATATCTGATCCCCGGCCCCTTCTTTGAAGACTCTTTTTCTGTTCTCTCTGTTTCCTAGCTGTCATAAATAGCTTTCCTCTATCATTCCTTTCTGCCATAATGTTTCTGCCTTGAAGTCAGCTGACCATGGCCTGAATTCTCTAAAGCCATGAGCCAAATTAATCCCTTGCCCTTTAAATTGGGGATGTTATTTATTTTGTCCTATCAATGGAAAGCTGACCAATACAAGTCACTAGGGCTCTGCATTTGTGAATGGATTAGTGATATTATTGTGGGATTGGGTTAGTTTCTTGAGAATAAGTTTGTTACAGGGATGAGTTTGGCTTCATCTCCTCTCTGTCTCTGGTATGCTCATGTGGTCTTCTGTCACCTTTTGATACTGTTACAATGGCAACTAAATTCCCGCATGAATTTTGGAGGGGATATTCAAATCCCAGCAAGCACAAAGTGCTTATGCTATGTCCACTTTTCTGCTCCTCTCTTTTCTTCCTGCCACTATTTTCTCTCTTATATCCTTCCTGCTTCTTTGCTTTGTCTTCTAGACTTTTGCCTGCACCTGCTGGCCTCCTGCCCTCCATCTTTCTCCTCTTCTGTCCTTTTCTCTCCCTTCTGTTCTTCTTAATCTTCTTCCCGTTCTCTCAGCCCCCACTCTGTCTGTAGCACTGAGTCGTGCTCTTCTAGCCTTTTGTGCTGTTTATTTCCCATCTCTCTTGCTTCTGCCATCTCTGATTGTGCCTCTTCCTCTCCTCTTTTTATCTGGAGTGTGTGTTTGTCTTGAGCAGGCCAAGTTTGGCCTCTGGCCCCAGCCAGTCTTGCTCCCTCTCTAAGCCCGAGCCCTGCCCCCTCTGACCTCACATCGCTCTGCGCTTGCAAAGCAGCCACTCCGAATACTGCTGAATGTGACATGGAGTGGGAAGACTTTAAAAGTGCAGACAAGAAAAATGAACAGGATAGGTTTTCTTGGCCCCGTGCCAGAGTCATGTTAGGGCACTGATCGGGAGAAGAGAAAGAATTAGTTAGTGCTTCTCTTAAATTACGCATTTTGAAGTTGTCGTCATCATCGTTGTTATGGAGAGTAAGGAACAATCTGTGTCGGTGGGACAACCGCACGTGCCTTGGCATTTGTCCTGTGGAGAAGTCAAACATGTCAGAGGCTGACATTCTCATATGGAGGTGACATTAAACAAACAAGGTGGCGGGGAACTCTTTAAATCACCTGCAATATTGCGAGCAGTCAATCAATAGCTCTGACAAGCCAGGGCCACACACTCGCCGCGACCATTGGGCTTTGCTTCTCACAGGAGCTTGACAGGAGCTGTGCTGCTAATTTGGGGGACAATGTCTATCTCCCTACCCTGACTTTGCTCCGCTGTTAGTACACTTAAAAATATGACCTTTTACAAGACCCAGGCTGAAGACTATTTCTACTTACTGCTAAGTAGGTGGGATTACTTTGAAATATCAGATTGTTGACTAATATTTCTGTTTTCAGCTGCCTGTTTGGGTTGCTGTCAGAGGCACTAAGTCACATGTGAGTGTCCCACTCTATTTAAATCCTTATTTATGAAAGTCAAGGCGGAGGCTAGAGGAGCCCGTCAGGCTGGCTCCCAGAGGAAAAGCACAGGCCTATTGTAAATTCCTCGTCCCAGATGCAAGATCAACTGTACTTCATTCCAAGGCGAGAAGCAGTGCTTGGAGCTGGGTACTAGGCGATGGGGTAGGATGTGGGCTCCAGCTCCTGTGGAGTTACAGGTCTCTAGTATTAGACAGTCATCCTTAAGCTGAGGGTGTAGCTCAGTGGCTGAGCGCGTTCTGAGCCTGTGCACACCCTGGGCTCCACTGAAGCACTGGGGAACAGAAGGAAAAGGAAAAAAACAAGTCTTTCTTTGCCAGGCTTTGACTGGGGAAGGAGGATCTGCCCGAGGGGCCAGCTGACCAAGGGCAGGGAGTGATGTCCAAGGAGAGCATGTCATACTCTCACTGTTGGGGACAAGATCTCGCCCAAATACTGGACGTTTCTTCTGGCAGTTCAGGAAAACCACAGGAACTTCTCTGCACCGTGGAGACAAGTATGGTGAGCAGCACGTTGTCTCCCCCAGCAAAGGGAGAACAGATCCCTACTGCAGCCACAGGGAGAGTGTTGCCGAGGAGCTGCCACGGCCCCAGAGAGGCTAGCCAGGTGCTGTGCAGCAGCAGCAGGAAGCCAGGGGCCTGCAGGGAGGTGACCAGGCAATAAACACCTTGGGGAAGGCAGCAGTGAAGTACATGCTTTGTGGGGCAGGTGGTGGTCTTGGAAAGTATTTTAAGGTTACAAGGAGCCTCAGAGAACATCTCTGGTGTCAGATGTCTTCCACAGTGAACAGGCTCAGAGGGCTTAGTGCCTCGACTTGAATATCTGTAACAAAGAACTCACAACTTCCGAACTCTTACCTCAGTCCCACATAGCTCAAAAGGTAGAATTTACCTTTGCAATGACTCTCAATAGGTCTTAGAACTGCCAGCGTTAAGAAGAGGAAATTTGTTTTAGTCCACTTGTACTGCTGTAACAAAATACACGAGACTGAATAATTTATACACAATAGGAGTTTATTGCTCATAGTTCTGGAGGCCGGGAAGTCTGAGAGCATGGTGCCAACATTTGGTGTCTGGGGTGGACCTTTTGGTTGAAAAGCAAAAGACAGCAAGCTCACTTGCTCAAACCCTTTCATAAGTGCTTTCATAAAATCATTTCTTAAAGGCCTCACTTCTTTGAAAAAACAAGCTTTATTTTAAAAAAGTTAATGTGTGTATTAATGGAAACAGAAAAACACAACAAGCAAAGAGAAAAGTCATCCATGACCATAAATAGATTACAGTTTGATGAGCCCTCCCCCATATTAGCCACTAAAGGGTTTTTTTTTGTGGGGGGGGAGGAGTGCAGGTTAGCCTTGAGCTTACTATGTAGTCCATTCTGCCTCAGAATTACAGCGATCGTTCTGCTTTAGCCTGCCAAGTGCTGGGATTATGGGCATGCACCACCATGCCTGGCTGGCCATTAAATTTGTTTGGTTTTTTAAATTCAGTGCCAGGTATTGAACTCAGGACCCTATACTTGCCAGGCAGGCATGGTGGTGCTGAGCCACATCCTCAGCCTTGGCCATTAAGTTTTAACACATGAATTTTGAGGGATATATTAAGATCATAAAATAATTAACTATTCTTTTGTATGACAGTTTTTCACATATTTGCAAAATGTGTTCATATTCTCCACTAATCCCTTCCTCTTTTTAGTGTAAATAATATTAGTGTCATCAACTGTTCCTTATATCCTGTGGCCTTGTGACGTCTTCATGGCTGGCATGGCCTCTTTTAGTTGCACTCCAGTTTCTCAGTGTCACTCTTCACTTGTGACTGTCAGAACTACACATGGTTCTTGTTTCAGTTAGCTAGTGCTACATTACAACCAACCACAAAAATTCCAGGGAAGTGCAATAGTAATCATTTTCTCCCTCACAAGGCCCTGGACCAGCTGGAGGTCAGCTCATTGAGGCTGGGCTCCACTAGGCAATTCTGCTGATCTTGATTGGACTCCTTTATATTACTGAGGTCATCTGATCTAGGCTGGGCTTGGCTGGGCCTGTTGCATCTGCATTATGTGTTTCTCATCTCCCAGGACCAGTGGGATAGCCTGAGAATGTTCTTATAAGGATGTCAGCTGCAAAAGAAAGCAAGTCCAATTGCACGAGTGTTTAAAAAGCCTGCTTGCAAAAGTCACGTGGCTAAACCTAAAGCCAGAAGGGGAGAGAACTCTTGATTCTTGTGTAGGAGAGCCCTTAAAGTAACACAGTAAAGCAGGAGGTCATGGATGACGGGGCCTGAAGAAACAGGGCCACTAACACAACCTGCCATAGATCTGATCTGATCAGATCAAAGAAGAGCTAGATTCTTCCCTCTCTTTTTCTGGACATCATGTTTTTATTAATTCAGATTAAGACTGAATGACCCTTTTAGATAGCTTTCAGTGAACTTGCTGTGGGTAGAAATGGAAAGTTTTTCACACATGCTTGCCAACCTCTGGACCCGTGCCACTGACCTATTAGACTCAAATGCAGGACATTGCATTTATTCTTATTCAATTTTGTCTTGATGGAATCAGAGCTTCTAAATATTCATGTATGATGGAATCCATACCCTGTTTTTTCTTTCATGCCTTGTGTTATCTACAATTTTCATCACAATGTCACTAGGGTTCTTACTGGTGTCAATGACAACAAGGTGAATTGACTTGATGAAGATAAATAGAGCCCTATGTTGCACTGTTGGAGACTGTCCTCTGGGTTGCCAGAGGTGCATTATTCTGCCTTCCTTGGGCCTGGCACATTACACATTAGAAATGCACCTAATTTAATCATCATCTAGCTTCTCTTTCTCCATCTTGTCTCCAGGGATGTGAAGAGATTTGTGGAATGTCTGTTATGTTTCCATAAAGGACAGGTAGGATTTGGAGAGGAAATAGGGGCAGAAGGAGACAGAAGGAGACAGGGGCAAATATGAGTGTATAAGTGGATATTGGGAAAACATCACATGAGCATAAAAAAAGGCTTATGATGGTGGGAAGACACAGGAGAAGGGATGCTGGAAAGGGAAGTTGGATTTACATTATGAGACATCCTCAATGTCAGGAAAAAAGATTTTGGGATTTTTCCCCAAAAAACTAATTCATGTCTTCTAGCTGGTTGGATGCAGCTCTTTGACCTGCAGTGACGTCGGAAGCCATTCGTGGCAGGGCAATAGGAATGACCTGGGTCCCTGACCACACAGAGTGCCAGAACACTTGTGTAATAACCGTTGTGGATTTCTTTATGTGAGCTAGAAAGAAAATTCTGTTTGTTTTTTTGAGTTTCTCTTATAGCCAATCTAGTTTTAGCCAATATGGAAGGACATTAAATTGGGTGAGGAACTTCTTATTTAGCTGTTTTACCTACTAGGGTTTTGCTAAGAAGTAAGAATTACAATGCTTGGCAACAGAGATCCACAAATGGGTTCTGAAGTAGGGGGTGCTCAGTAGCGACTGTGCTGAACAAACAAACAAGAACAAAAGAAGTTAAATCTGCCTCTGCTGTGTGAAGGAGATCGAATGGTGGCCAATTGGCTCCTGACTAGTTCCATGTGTGCTGGGAAGGCTGCATGACACGCGTGATAGACAATCATGGGTATATCTTCCACCAGACTTTGAGATCTTGATCTTCTCTTTTGAGTCACTTCTTGTCTCTGGCCCCCTGGTCTCCCTGGCCCTGTTCAGGTGGCCATTACTTTCAGATCCAAAATACTAGAATGTGTCTGGAGTATAAGAATACTGTTCATGATGAACTTGGATTCTCAGAGCATTGGCCAAACATGTCCAACCTGTTAGTAATCAGAATGACTTTTGTTTTTATTGCTTGCGTTACAATTATAGTTAGTAAGTCCCTGTTTATCCTGCAACAACTACTAAATTACTCCTCTTTCAAATCTAACAGTTAATTGGGGTCTTGGGGAATCAAGGGATTTTAGTCCAAATTATACAATCACTGAATTAAGTGTATAATTTTTAAAAATTTCTATGAAATTGTACTGAAACTGACCTATCAATTGTTGAATAGTTATTCTGCTTCTCCATGTAGAGTTCTGCCCTCAACTTCCAGTGCTTCTAAGTTTGGGTGGGCCGACTGTTGGCTTGCCATGGGAGTGAGGCCTCTGGTGTGAGGCTGGTTTCTGTCTTGCGCCCTTGGCTGTTGGTGAGGATGCAGGCTCCGTGGCTGTTTGGTCATAAGCACCTGCCCCTGTTGCCTATGTGTAGAAAACATCTGTGTCCTTTAGGCAGCTGGCAGTATGTACTGCCATGTACATATGGCAGTACATATGTACATGTACAATGCAGTCACCTGGTGGTGTCCTTGTCTGGTTGTAGAACCTCTCCAGATCCTCTGGCTGTCTCCCAGCTACTCTGGACCAAGCTGAGTTATAGGGAGCTGTCTGAGATCATTCTCACTTTTAGCCCCAAACATCCCCAACCATCACATGTACTTCTGGACCACTGTCTCGGTGGGATCATCTCTGAGAGGCTCTTCTGCTCTGGGGTTCACCAGAACTCACCTACTTTTTCCTCTGACACTTATCCTGGGCCTCAGGGACCAGCCAAGATTACCTGCTGATATGCTAAGTCCTCTTCTGATAGTGAGTCCATGGGAATATAAGCTGAAATTTCTTTCTTCTAACTCCCCTCGCCAGCTGGCTTAACCTTGATCTACTTTGGCGCAGGAGCATGCTTTCTTCTCACTCTATTGTTTGGAGCATCGGTGTCTGTTGTGGGGCCCTTAGCTTCTTGCTGTCTTGGCATGCAGAAACCTTTGCTCTCTCAAAAGCTCTGTGCTTGTCACTGAAAGCCCTGACTTTCAAACTTTGACCTCTGTTGAGTTCTCTACAACTCTGTGCTGAAACTCGAATGCTCCTTTGTCTTAGGTTCACTTCTCACCCGTCCCACATGTGTACATGCCACGAATACCACTGATATCACACTGCAAAGGCTTGTAGAGGCAAGAGGAAAAATGCAGTGAAGAAAATTCTGTGAAATCCTGTTATTATTTCAAGATATTATACCCATATGGGGTTTTTTTTGTAATTATCAACCACTTCACCAAACCTTAAAAGCAAATAGAAGGGATACTGTTTCTATGTAGCCTGTAAATGCTTATTATACCCTTTCAGCTCCATCAGGAAGAGTATGCTAGAAGACTCCAGTGCCCTATGACCTTTCCTGCTTCTCATGAGTACATCACTTGTGACTGCTAGGATAGACAAGAGCACAGCTTGGAGCCCGAATCCTGGAACCACACTGTTCTCATTTTGACTTCTTACACAAAACTTGAAGTCTTCAAAACATTTAGGGTGAGTGGAAGAATTTGGTTAGTTTTCTGTTGAAATGAGGTCCTTCTCACTCCACCTACCAAATACATATGGCAGGCTGAAAAAAAAAAAATGGCTACAAATTCCAGCTCTCACGTTGAGAAGTAGAGGAGCATTCTCTATCCCTTACTTTTGACTTTGACCAAGTGATTTGCTTTGGTCAATGAGACCTTGGTAAATATGATACCAGAAGAGGCCTTCAGAGTGCTCTTGATGTGGAACTCACCGTCTCATGCTCCTGGGGCTCTTTAGCCACTGCCGAGTGAGTGGGTCCTGCCACTCCTGTGACTTCAGCTGACCACAGACATGAGAGTGAACTTGCCCGAGACCAGGAGAGCTACCAGGCTGACCCCAGCCCCAATTGTCATTCTACTGACTCTTAGCTAAACAAGTAGCGATTAAGTTACTGAGTTCTGGGGTATTTGGTTGTGCAGAAAATGCTAAATACCACAATGTCCTAAATGTTATTAAATGTTTGATGAGTTAGCGTTTTGTAATTCTTGGGGCTATAGACTAAACATCAATTCTTTCCATATAGATTTAAAGGAAAGAAGCTGAGTCTGTATGCAGTCAAAGATATACCTAAGTTTTGTTCCAAAAAAGTGAATCAATAGAATATTCTGTTCAAAATGCAGAGGTTCAGGACAGCATGCCAGGTGTGATGCCATTATATCAGCTATGCGATGATGTTTATATACGTGTTAGTTAGTGTTCTGTTACTATGACAACACTTGAGCTATCAGCTTCTAAAGAGAAAAGGCTTAATTTGAGTTTATGGTTCTAGAGGTTTCAGTCCATAACTGGCTCGTCCCATTTTGGCCGGGTAGCACATCATGGTGGAAGTATGTGATAGGGCAAAACTGCTTTCCTCATGCCCAAGAAGGGAAAAAGAAAGAAAATATAAGAGGAAGGGGATAGAGTCCTACTAACCCCTTCAAGGGCATGCCTCCAATGACCTAAAGACCTTCCAGAAGGTCTCAATTCCTAAAGCTTCCACCACCTCCCTATAATGCCACCCAGGGAACTAAGCCTTGAGAGGATATTTACTGTTTCCCCCCAAATAAAACCTAACTGGAAAATAATCAGCCTTGAAAACTAGAAATCAAAAACGCCAGTTCCAATCAGCCTATTCTTGCCTTACCTGCTTACAGAATAGCCACTGAGCAAGAGAACAGTGAGGTATAATTTTCTGCATGTCACTGGCTGTCACCATGGTAACAACCAGCACTTATATTCCAGTTAGGTCTTATTTTGGGGGAAACACGGTGAGATCCTCCCCATAGTAATAGTTATGTATATGTGGCTAGAAGAGCATTAAAAAAAAAAAAACTATTAAGAGAGAATCTATCCAGGCTGGGTCTGGGGGAAGGAGATAGAAAAACTTTTATTTGTTCTTTATATCATTTAAAATCTTTATCATGATTAGCTGTGGATTTTGTGATATAAGTTAAGAAGTAAAGTCCATCACCAAATAGCTTGACTATGAGCCTACTTGAAGGAGCTGCGCTGTTTGTTTCATTTGTAGTTTTTTTCTTAAAAGCTCAATGTCCAAAATACATCCCGATTACTTCAGGATTTTCATCTGCGTAGGCGCCAGTGAATTGACTTTTTACTCTGGTAAGCATTTGCTGCATGTCAAAAATACTGGCTTTAAAGAAAGAAAATGCTTATTTATTTAGTTTTGTATTAATTTCCCACCTACTTCCAAGAAATATTTGAAACTCCTAAGGTAATGCATTAATTAAATGCTGCTAAGGCAGAATTTCAAGCCAACTAAAAGAACTTGTATTACCATAGCGCTACATTTGCAAATTGGAAAAATAAAACACAGAATCTGACTTCATCGAGGGCTTCTGGCTCGGATCCATGAAACAGAGTTTGAAACAAGACTATGTTCCGGGTGTGTGGATTGGGAGATGAAGATTTTTAAGAATAAAAGAGAACCAGGCCTAAGATAGCTATCAGTTGCTAGTCACACGTGGCTTCCAGGGCCTGAGAAACTAGACTATGGGCTACGGAGAGTTTCAGCTTTGCTTTTGAATCCCAAGATCTGTCAAATCAGTGTCACACAGACTCAAGGAACTGCTCAGACTGAGTTCATATGGCCTTTCCCATCCTGCTGGAGTCTGGTTAGCCACATGGCTGGCCGGCATCTGAAAGTCACATCATCAGCCTGCCTGTTCCACACTGGCTACAAAGAGAGCAATGGGAAATAGACCCTCCTCAGACCAGGGTTAGGAGTGGATTTCGCACATAAGATGGATAATGTGATGGGAATATTGGTTTAAGCATTGTCATGATGCAGCTGTGATGGCGAACTTTACATGGTAATAAACAGCTAACTGTGGCACGCATGTCATAGATTCACCACCACTGGACTGCCGGACCGAGACAATGCTTCTCATGAGGACAGAGACTCATGCTATAGTGAGACATGTTGACTTGAGGCACATGGGTGGTGGTGAGGGAGAAATACCTTTAGAATTAACTCAAGACAGGGATTGAAGAAGGCAGGAGGCACAGCCCTATTGCCTTAGAATCACACAGAGCTGTGTGCAGAGTGTCAGCACAAACAACATAAACTGGAAGTATCAACAGCTCAGGTGCTCCTGGTCAGAGCTTTTCGGTTGAAGGAACATCAGCCTACTCACACTAGATCAGTGAAAGAGATCTGTGTTAAAAAGACATTGAGGTATCTTATGGCGAGGAACAGAGGCATGGGGTTGGCACTGCTAAGGCTGACAGGCTGCAAGGATGCTGACTTCTTTCTCCATCTTGGTAAAATGGCTTCTTTTATTTCTCCTTTTCCCTTTCAGCTTCCCAGTAATTTCCATGTCTTTGATGATGAATTTCTTTTCTGTGTACTCGTCGGCATCCATGTAGTGGAAATTGGCCACTCCATCTGTTTTATGGAGCTTCTCAATTCAAGCAATAATACTATACATAGAAGCTTGTGTGTCTCTTAAGGCTATGGCTTAAATGTGTCTCCTAGAATTCACATGTTGAAACTTCATAACCAGTGTGGTAGTGTGGGTGTGGGGTCCTTTCAAAGCTAACTGAGTCTTGAGAACTACATTTTCTTTCTTTTTTTTTTTTTTTGTAGAGACAAAGTCTCACTCTGTAGTTCAGGCTGGCCTTGAGCTCAGTCTTGAACTCACAGTAATCTTCCTGTTTCTGCCTCTCGAGTGCTGGGATTATAGGCGTGAGCCACCATGCCCGGCACTGTGCTATATGGTTCTGATTGCTGGTGGGTGTGAGTCTCTACACCCGGCATTGTAGTATGTAGTTACTGGGCATTGAGCCTGGGCCCTTGAGCTTGCAAGGCAGGTGCTGGAACCACTGAGCTAAATCCCCAGCCCAAGAGAACTCCTTAGGATGGAATTAGGGTCTAAGAAAAAGACCTGGGGAATGCCTTAGCTCTTTTCTACCTCTTTTTCCAAGTAAGGACAAAACTTTCATCACACTTTGATTGCCCATCTTTTTCTGTGTTAAGACACAGCCATGTTGGAAGCAGAAAGCATCCCTTGCAGACACAAAACTTGTCTAGTGCTCTGATTTTGAACTACCTAGTCTCTAGAACTGTGGGAAAATAAATTTATGTTCTTTACCACTTAGCCAGTCTTGGGTGTCTTTTTATGGTAGCATAAACAGGTGAGGCTACTTCATTCAACTATTTTGAGACTCTATTATCAGTGTTTGTTTCCTTCACCCTGGGCACTCATGTCTAGTATAGCAGAAGCAGACACAGAGCCCTTACCCAAAGCCTTTTGTCCTTTCCCACTTCAGTGCATGTATTTCTCATTGCCAACTGGCAGCCCCTCATCTCTTTACCAGAGGGCTCCCCTGGGCATTGCTGTGCCTTGGCAGGTGTGGCTGGCTAGAAGAGCTGGGTATAAATGCCAGTGTGTGATAAATTAGTGTTCAAACACCTCAATTCCTTTGCCTCTTGGGTGAGATAACTACAAGGCTTATCTTCTAGGTTTGTCTCCAGTGAAACTGAGCTCCAGTTATGTACAGAGGTGTCTTGTTTGTCAGTGCACTGCACACCAACTGTCTTCCTTGCATTATTCTGGAACTCTGTTAGTAATGCAGCTTGGAGTCACCTCCTAAATACTTCACATGAATCCTTGCTTTATTTTGTGCTTGTAGGAAGATTTAAACTAAAATACTAGTTCAATTATCTGTAGCCAGTAACTTGAGCAGAAGGAACCTCCTCAGCAGAGGACTGTGGGTAGGGCAGACAAATGAAGGTTGACCTTATTAAAAAGAAACCTTTAAAAGGGGAAGTGGAGCACCCGCACATGATAAAAAGATTTACACCCACATGGAAATCCATAGTCCTGCGGGTGGGGCTATGCTGGAAGCCATGTGGGTGGAGATCAAACGCAAGGAGAACAGAAGCCATATTGTTGGAGCAGCATATTACAGGCTGCTGAGCCAGATGGGGGAAACTGATGATGGGTTCCTGACTAGGACCACACAGCTGGTGCAGAGGCAAGCAAAGTATGGACGGGGACACTACCAACTGCATGGCTTGCTCAGTTCCCGTCAGCTGCAAGCAGAGCATCCAGACAAGGTCATAGCTTACTTTGTTAATAGTGTCACCTTAGGTGAGGGGGCAGAGTGCCAAAGCGGGACTGACATTCTTGAATTGATTCAAACCAAGAAGGAATGATGATGAGGAAGCAGCACGGGATCTTGGAAGTGTGTGAATTTGTCATCTCAGAGGAAGGGTCACAGGAGTAACTGTTCCACTTTCAAAAAGCTTGGAAGAGTGGCTCTCAGCTGGGAGTGGGGACCATTGACATCACCAAGGGCAGATACAGACCCCGCCCCAGGGCTGTGACTCCAATTTCTGATTGGCTGGGTTGGGAGTGGTTCAGGTGCTCTGAATGCATAGCTTCCCTACAAGCACTTGGAGCAGTGCTTTAGAGAAAAAAGAGGCAGAACTGGTGCTTTGAGACATTATAGGTGCCATCTAGAATTCTGGAGGAACTAAAAATACAATATCGAGTCAGCCATCACAAAGGAGCCCAAGGAAGAAGGAAAGATATATTTACTGAAGAGCTACTGCCACATAGGGAGGGATATTTTGCAGAATTTTAAAAAAATCATGCAAAAAAAGTTGGCATCTAGCCAGTGAGAAACACAAAACGGTTGCAAAGAACTCTTAGAGTGGTGCCAGGAAAGCTAAAGGGGAAATTGGGTCTTAAACGATGTCAGGGCAGCAGAAAGGTTTTTAAAGTGAAATTCTGAGTTGGAAGGTGAATGAGAAAGATGTCTGTTCACCGCTTGAGGGTCCAATGAGATCACGTTAGCAGATGACAGAAGAAGTGGCTCTCTGCTCTGTTTTGTATTGGTCTCCTGAGAATTACAGTGACCATTACTGGAAACCTCCTGGAGCACACATTACCTTATTTAATCCTCCCTACCACCCTGCAAGGCAGACATTCCTTGGTACTAGTCATCTGTCTTCTGTTTGCAGGTGGGAGAAACCTAGTTCAGATGAACTTAGACAAAAAGAGAATTTATTGGTCCCTGTACCTGAGAAGGAGAACAGTGGATCTGATCATAGGCATGATTGGGTCTAGGGAGGCAAAGGATGTAGGATGAGCTTTTTTGCATTCTCTCACTCTCTTTTCTACATTCAGGGCTCCCTCTCCTTTGGCAAACAGACTTCCCACAGATGGTGGGGAATGTGGCCACAGCCAGTGTCTGTTGTGTATCTTTCTAGCTCCAACCCCCCTGGGGGATAATGGTTCCAGCTGGACCAATCCTTGGGAAGGCCTCTGGTTGGCCTTCTTAGGTCACAACCCTATTCCTGAGAGGTCAAGGGAGATAACTTTGATTGCTTAGGCCTGTGTCACATGTAAGGAGTAGACCAGTCCTGTTACTGGAAGAAGGCAATTCTAGTTGGAGAATCCTGGTTAATCCAGAAGAGACCACTGTCTCTTTTCCATTAAAATTCACAGATGTGCAAACTGAGCCTGAGAGTGATAAAGCCAGTTGTCCAGATAATATACATGGTAGAGGGAGGACTCAGCCCTGATACTTGCTTCTGCTAAACAGGTGACACTTCTTCAGGTGTGCAGGCCTGGAGAGAGGACAGGAGCAAGAGCTCTCTTTCTTAAAGGATGCTGGAGAAGTTCCTGATGCCCCAGGCTCCCTCCGCTGGGCTGGTGCACCCACCTCTTAGTGGTTGAAAGTACTGGTGAAAACAACTCCTAGCTATTTCCTTCTCTGGACAATTGAACCAATTTGCATAGATGCCACCTACTAGGGAACAGCTGGAAAGTTACTCCTCACTCTTTGGTGGCCCATAGCAAAGGGCTGTCTTAGGCTGGCATAGAAAAAACACCTCCCTTCCTCAAGGTGGGTGAGACTGCAGTAGCCCCACATTCAGAGCTTTCCAAAAGACCAAACTGAGACTCCTCATGAGCCCACATCTCTGCTTGGTGTCGCCCCCTCTACTCTCCTGCCTCCCTCACTCTTACCAGAAGCATATCCTCCCTCACTTGCAGAAGTTTTTACCTTGGCTTCTATGTCAAGGGAATCCAACCCAGACAAGCATTAAAAGTCAGGTTGGATCCCAAACTGTTTGACAATTCTGGGTGAAAGAGGAGAAGTAGGAATCCCAGTGTAGAGCCAACATCTTCAGGAAAGCAAGTATGACAAGAAGAGGCAGGGTGAGAAGAAGGGGATATAAAGGATGGTGGAAGCATTTAATTTTTCAAATTGTGGCAAAATGTACATACCATGAAATTTACCATTTTAATTCACTTTACGTGTATAGTGCTGTGCCACCAACTACATTCATGTTGTTATGCAATCATCATCACTCTCCATTGTGTGAAGATTTTTATTCACTTAGAAACTTGAAAATCTATACCCCTGAACCTTATCCCTCATTCCCCTGGACCCTCTGCCTCTGGCAAGTACCCTTCAATTGTCTGTCTCTATGAATCTGACTAGTCTAGGTACCTCAAATAAGTGGAATCAAACACTATTTATCCTTTTGCACCTGGCTTTTTTCACTTAGCATGATGTCTTCAGTGCTCATCTATGCTGTAGCATGTATCTGCAGCATTTCATGTGCTCTGAAGGTTAAATATTGGATGGACAGACCACATTGTGTTTATTCATTCATTCGCTAGTAGACACTTGAATTGTTTCTATGTCTTAGCTATTGTGAATACTGTGGCTATGGATGTGAGTGTACTAGTATTTATTCAAGCCCTGTTTTTAATTCTTTTGGATATTGCTATAGTTTGGATGTTGACTGACCCTCAGAGGCCCATGTGTGAAAGGCTTGGTTCCTAGGGTGGTGCTTGTGGAGTGGTAGAACCCTTAAGGAGTGGAGCCCAGTGGGAGGATTTTAGGTCATTGGAGGTGTGTCCTCCAAGGGGACTGCGGGACCGAGCTGCTTCCTTTTTCTCTTTTTGCTTTCTGGCCATGAGGTGAGCAGTTTGCTCCACCACAACTTCTTTCCCATTGCCATCTGGCACCCCCCAGACATTCAAAGCAATGAGTTTGCCTGATTTTAAAGTTAAAAACTGTGAGGCAAAAACAGCCTCTTCATTTTGTTATGATAACAGGAAGCTGACTAACACTAGTGTACATCCAGAAATGGAATTGCTGGGTCCTGTGGTACTTTTTTGCTTCATTTTTTGAGGAACTGCAGTGCTCTTTTCCACAGTAGCCACACCATTTTATATTTCCTCTAGTGGTGCACAGGGTCCTAATTTCTCCACATTCTTTCAATACTCATTATTCACTTGCTCTCACTCTTGCTCTTTCTCTTGCTTTCACTCTTGCTCTCTTTGACAATAGGCATCATGATGGGTGTGAAATGAAGATATATTTGGAGACAGACACCTGAGAACCTATTCTCATGTCTGTCTGCAATATAGATGGGATGGCAGTCGGGGCCGGGCACTGTCACTAGAGCAGCCTGATGGTGTCCAGGGTTGAGAGCCCCAGGTTCACCTCTGCCTTCTCTGTGGCCATCAGCCCTGCAGGATGAGGTGCTTCATTGCTGCAGTAGTTTAGATTTTCCTCGCTCTTTCTTTAAATCCCTTTGCCTGTGGGACAGACTGATTTCCACTGGGCTAAGGAGGAGGCTGGTTTTAGTGACAGATCACTCTGTCCTCAGAAGCAGCTCTGCTCTCTGGCACAGGGCCACATGGCTGCTTGCCATTCTCTGTTCCCTGAGGCTGATTCTCTCCAGGAAGCGCCCTGGCACCTGGCATGGTGTCGAGTCTCTCCAGCTCTCTGGGCCTACTTAGGCAGGGAAATCCCAGCTTGGGCTTAGCCAAGTTCTGTGTTGTTCCCTTCCACCTGTTGTTCTTGGTCTTAGTTTGGGCAGCTCTAGCAGCAGACTCTAAGGTAAAAGTCCCAGTGCAAATATAGTTTATTTGGAAAGTGAGGCCAGGAAACATAGCGAGAAGGAAGATGGGTAAGAAATCCAGCAAAGGTGCTTTATTGAGTGAATTTCTACTGCAGGTACAGGGGCTGAACCCCTCAGAAAGACTTCTTAGAGATCGTATGGAGCATGTCTCAAAACTGTCCCAATGAGTTTAAGGAATTTCTCCCCTGGTACTAGGCCTTCATGGTTTGAGGGCTGATCTGGAAGGTGTTAAGCGCTTGGCACTTCTAACTGGCCCCAGACATGGCTGAAGTATGCTGCTGTGCCAGAAAGAGCTCTCAGGGAGAGGGACTGAAAGAGCAGCTGCCTTGTGACACCTGCCCCCAGGTACTCTGAGGTACTTAATGTACTTGTTACTTTGTCCTTGATATTAGAAGGGTTTTGTGTCCTAGGATTGTCTCTGCCTAGGATGCTCAGAGTGGAGGGTGAGATGCTAAACTTGCATCTGCTCTGAGACACCTATTTAACTCTAAGTGACATTTACTTAGCCCGCACTTTCAGTCACATACTGGGTTGAGTGTTCACATGTAATGTCATACTTCAGCTTCATGATAACACTACAGTCGGGAATATTTGCTATGGGTTGAATGTTCAAGGTCCTCCCAAATTCATGCTGAAACTTGTTCATCAAGGCGAGAATATGAAGAGGTCAGGACGCTCAGAGGTCATGAGAACTCCTCTCTCATGAATGGGATTAAGACTTTTATAAAAGAGACTCCATGCAGCATTTGGCCTTTTTGGTCCTTCCACCTTCTGTTGTGTGAGGAGACTCAGCACTAGTCCTTTTCACCCCTTTTGCCCTTCCATTCTTTCTATCAGCTGAGGACACATAGCTGTCCATTCCTCTGGAGTGTGGAGCAAGAAGGCGCCGTCTTGGAATTACAGAGGAGGCCCTCACCATACCCTGAACTGTGGGCACCTTGACTTTGGACTTCTCAGCCTCCTGACATGTGAGCAATACATTTCTGCTTTTCATAAATCACCCAACTTTCTTTCTTTCTTTCTTTTTTTTTTTTGCTATAACAGCACAAATGGACTAAAGTAGAAATTGGTGCTGAGAAGTGAGGTATAGGTGTAACTGATCTGTTTTAAAAGGAAAAAGAAAGGTCTTCAATAGAGCTCCTTCTCTAACCTGTTTTTCCCCTTAACAATCCATCTGTTTTGGTATTCTAATCCCTAAAGAGAAACTTCTGTAAAAACTCCTCTCCTCAGCTCCTATGAGGCTATGGTAGCCAAGATCAGAAGGTTGGTTGGAAGATGCACAGCAAAGGCCATTCTGATGAGATCTCAAATGGAAAGGAGTAGCAAGCAAGGCCATCCTTCTTTCAAAATGGCAAGGAACTCGGCTGCCTCGTGTCTGTGTCCTGATGATACTTTGCAGAAGACAGAATTTAAGAGTGATGAACGGAGACATTCGGCAGGAGAATTCTCTAAACAAAGTGTTCAGGGCATGCTTGGCTTCTCTCGATTATTTATATTAAGGGTAAGAAGAGAGAGAGAAAAGAATTAAAAATGGCCTTAATAATCAAAAGGGAAACAGAATTTAAAGCTTTGGAAAATTCCTCAGCTTGGCTGCCCAAAGAATGAGCATGTGCTTTGGAGGGGCCATGAAAGGTGTGGCCAGCGATATGGCTTGCCTAGGTGGAAGCCAGGAACGATTCATCCAGACAATGGAAGGAAAGTCAAGAAGCTATTTCACAGATGCTCAGACCCAGGGTGCCAGGGCCTGGAGGGCAGAATAGTTTCCAAGGAGAGAGCCAGGTGCCCACAGAACTTCCGGGCTTGTTGCCCAGGGCCACTTTAAGCTTTTCCTCCCTGTCCTCTGAAGCCGTGCTTCTTAGTCACACCAGCTGTGGCTCAGGCAGACTCAAGTGGGCACTGAGGTAAACTTGGCGGCAGCTGCACGGTGCTCACGGCATGTATATAGAGTGCAGGGGCAGGACTGCCATTGAGAGTTCCCACTAAGGTAATGCCCAGTGGAGTCACAGATTATGCCCAGAGGGCTGGGACCACCACAGAGCCGTCATTAGGGACAGTGCTTAGTAGGGCTGTAAGGAAGTGGCTGCCTCTGGGGCCTCATGGCTGAGAGGCACCAACGCGAAGCGCCAGCGTGAGAGCTGTAGGCACTTGACTCCAGTGTGGGATCACAGCTGTCTGGACTGTGCCCAGCAAAGCTGTTGTGGCCCAGTCCATTCTCAGTGTGCCTCAAAGGCAGAGCATGAATTCAAAAATAACTCTCAAGTGTCTGAATCAAGATGCACTGGTAGAGATGGAGAGTACTGGGATGTGGTCCAAAGGACATTGCCCTGGGGACTTGTCACAACCTGTTCATTCTGCCTACCTGAAGGCAAGTTCTTCAGCCTTTTTGATCCTTTGTGATCTCACCTTCAAATGAGGAGCTCAGACTGAGCAGGAAATCTCTAAGGCTCCTTCCACAATCTTATATGGTGTCAAGTCCTGAGTCCATACAATTCAAATGGCACAGAAGACACAGTGGGGCAGAACTGTGAGCAGAGCAGGGCTTGCTGGTCTCAGCGTCCCTCAGGGGAATGTTTGCCTTGCTGTCGTGTTTACATCCTGGTGTGGCTTTCTGCTGTGTAGGCTCAGAAACTCATCTCACAAAGGTCAGTGTGAACCAGCTCTGAATCTAGCTCAACTCAAAGATGCCGCTATATGGAAGGTCAAAGCAATTATGAGCAATCAGCAGCTTGTTGAATGGATGCTTGCCCGGGCTGAGCCCCGGCACTGTGCAGTGAGTCACAGATTGTGCCCACTTTCAGCTTCTCGGGCCTGCCAGCTCGGCAAGGCTTCCCAGGGGAGTCTCACCTGCATCCTGGGCTTCCACACCCGCTTCTTTCCTGGTGACTCCTAAGTCCGTGATGTGCCACCCATCTCCCAGCTGCAGTCTAACACCTTACACTGAAGTTTTCCACACGGCATCTCTGTAAACACTTCACAGGCTTCTCAGCATGTCTAGGGTTGGACTCAACATCTACCACCTGGCACCCAGCAAATCTAATCCTCCTATCTCTCATCTCCAAGGATGGTACCACCATCCTTCAAGTTCCCACACCTGATGCTTTTTCCTTTTTTTTTTTATTAGTATGTGTTTGTCATACTTAGTGAATACATTCATCGTTCGGAATTAGTACATACACATATTGCACCCTGATCCTTTTTACTTCCCATTCCCGTCCCTCCCTCCCTGTTCCCTCCCTTCCATCCGCAGTTCCCTTCCTATCTCCACATAGTCTACCTTCCTGTTTTCTGTCATCTATCTTTTATTATTCTCTTTAAATAATTTATACTTGGGGTTTTTCATATAACAGAAACCATGTGATATTTAACTCATGTCCAGTTTATTTCACTTAACATTATGGTTGCAAGGTGCATCCATTTTCTTACAAATGACTAAAATTTATTGTTTAAGATTGAAATATATGTAGTCATAAAAATTCAACAGATGAGTGCATATATGTATGTTCTTTATCCATTCATCTGCTGATGGACATGTAGGTTGCTTCCAAGAATTTAGCTTTTATGAGATGTATTGTTTTAAACTAGTATGAGTTGTGCTGTATGTGTATCACTGTGGTATGTCTTTAACTATTTTAGGAAGATATCTAAAAGAGGTATATCTGGGATAAATGGAATTTCTAGTTTCAGTCTTTTGAGGAATCTCCATGCCGATTTCCATAGTGGTTGCACTACTTTACATTCCCACCAACAAGGCAGAAGCATTCCTTTTTCTCCACGGTCACACCAGCCAAACCTGAAAGTTAAAATTTATCCATGGCAGACACTGTTGTCTGACTGACCTAATCCTTATTCCTGATCATTATGGACCACACTGTGGAACCATAGCAGACTTTTGTTGTGGGTTCCTGGGCAAGAACAGTAGTAGCTGTCTTGTAACCATGAGGAAAGAGTCATGAGAATTGCAGAGACTAAGGTGCTGACATTCTTGGATGAATATTTGCCTATTTTCTGTTATCAGATTTTTTTTTTTTTGAGATAGGGTCTCTCTTTTGTAGTTCAGGCTGGCCCTGAGCTCAGCCTCAGACTCACAGCAATCTCCTGCCTCTGCCTCCCAAGTGCTGGGATTACAGGCGTGAGCCACCACTCCTGGCACTGTGGTATGTGGTGCTGATTGCTGGTGGACCTGAGTCTTCACACCCAGCGTTGTTGTATGTGCTTACTGGGGATCAAACCCGGGCCCTTGCACTTGCAAGGCAGGTGCTGGAACCACTGAGCTAAATCCCCAGCCCTTATTATCAGATTTATAGAGACAGGTGGCCTGTGATGGATTGCTTGGCTTCCCCCTTCAACATGGAGGTCCTCCTTTCTCAGCTACTAACAGTAAACAGTCCAAATTGTTTCATAGTTTCCTCCAAGATTCCACAGGCTATGAAAAGCTCCTCTCTTCCTGGGTTTTCTTATCTGATTCGCTCTGTAGGCTGTATGCTTCCGAAGCACAGTGCCACATCTCCCGTGACTGTGTCCCTCCCGCACTGGACACAGGGGCTGGCACCTACTCTGCTCTAATTTGCATGTTCACGATCACTGACTGTGCTGTTTGTCAGTGACTTTTCCAAAGGGATTTTAAGAACTGAGCAGAATGTGACTGGAGTGGTCCCGACAGAACTGGAGCAAAGTGGAACCATCATAAACGGTTATATCTGTGACGGTAGCCCTAGGGTACCATCACCATGTCCCACCCTACCCCTGCCATGAAGCCAAGATGTGGCCGAGCCACAGCTCTTCTGTCTTGTTCTTGGGCTTCTGCTTCCCAAGGTGAAGGCCGGACTCGAGGTACCTCTCCTATTATGTGCCATCATTTCTACCACTCTTGACTACTAATTTTCATTTATACAGGAACTGAACATGATTTTTATATTTTTATTTTATTATTTTAGTTTAATTTACTGTGATTTCTACAAAACACTTGGAAACCTTTATGGAAGAAGATGAAGAAGCACATAAATACATACACACATACACTATTTTGACAGACTCGTTTGATTGGCACAGTCTGCAGAGACAATGGTATCCAGTGAGCTCTTCCAGCCTTGTAATCCCCCTGTCAACTTGGCCTAAGCAGGAGTTTGACAGGTGTGTCTCTGCCACGGGTTGATCTGCTCCGTGCCTAAAACTGCTGGCCCGGCCGGAAGAAGCAGCCCTGCAGGGGGTGTCTGCAAACATGTCATTTCCTTTGGGTGTTGTGACATCTGATTCCAGTCTCCTGTCCTCCTCACTGCCACCATGTCCCAGCAGGGCAGACAGGAAGCAAGGGCAAGAGAGGCTCAGACAGGGCCCAGAGAGGAGCTTATGGCAAATCCTAATAATTTCTTTGTGGATTACCTGCTCTTTAACACCCTAGTACTCTGGCTCCCCTCTATGACTGCAGAAACAGGAGAGCAGACTGGTTCTCGGGCACTGCCTGGGGCGGATCTGGGTCTTGACATGATGGTTTCCCAGGGACTCCAGGACAGGAGCGTCCTGAGTGGCCATGCAGATGTCAGGGCACACTTTTATGACCGTGCGACCTCTCTCTCTCTTCCTGCGTGAAAATGTTACTTGCCACGTGTCAGATTCCCAGGTGCTTCTTACTCGCACAACTTTGAGTCTCAGCTTCAGTCACTACTCACCTCTCATTTGTCCTTTGTTCCTGCCACAATGTCTGGGTCTCAGAAATTTGCAGCAGGAGGAGCCAAAGGTCACAGCGGGCCACACCCCACCTTCCCTGGGACCGTGGGTGGCACCCACTTACCCCAGTCCTTCTCTTCCCACCCCTCCTGTCCTGAGACAATTGAGTCCTCTGCTGCCTGTGTGGCTCCCAGGGCAATTTCTCTGTCCTCTATAACCCTCCGCTCCCCCTTGAGTCCTGGACTAGTCTTTATTCTTTCTCCCCTGCTTTTGCATGTCTGAGATCAGAGCTCTTAACCTATTCTGTGCCACAGACCCCCTCTCGGCCCTACTTCTCAAAGTTTCCCTTAAATAAGATTCATTAAAATGCGAGATTCTGATCCCCCTCGGTCTGGGCTGGGAGGAGATTTGCATTTCTAAAGAGCTCCCAGGTGACGGGGCTGCATCCCGATCACTGTGCGAGTAGAGGGCGAAGGACTGCCCCCGCCCCGCCCCCTCCGCCTCGTCTCCCCAAGCGCAAGCAAAATCTGCGGCCACATTCGATGCCTAAACGGACAGCATCCCAGGTAAGCGTCCTGCTGGCCCAGCCCCGCCACAATTCATCAGCTCCCAACAAATGTTTCTTTATAACGGAGAAATAGGAACCGGCTCTCCCCGAGCGAGCTGCCTGCGCCCCTCCCACCTTTCCGGGCCGCTGCGCAAGGGGCGGACTTCAGGCGGGGCGGCTTCATAAACCAGAAAAAAAAAAAAAAGAGACGAGACAATTAAACCTAGCGAGCCGGGATTGCTCCAAGGAGCAGACTTTCAAAGGCAGCGGAGTCTGGCTCGTTTCCAGGCAGTGGGATCAGCCAAAGGGCGCGGGCCTCCCTCCCTGGCGTGACAGGTGCGCCCGGGGCAGGCCCTGGGCTCCCGGCCTGCCCTTGCCCAGCTCCCCGAGGAAGGGAAGAATGACGACCCCTGCTACCCGCGCGAGGGGGGCGCGCGCAGGAAAGCCACAGTCCTCTTAGTCCAGCTGTGGAGCTGTGCCCTCTCCCAGCCTCTACAGAAGCGCACTTTCCAGGGACGTTCTCGAAGCTGCCTTTTCTCTCCTAGGGCGTCTTTTCCTTCCTTCCCGCCCCTCCCCCTTTCTCGTTTGCCTCGTCTTCCTCTCCCCTCCATCTCTCCCCCCCCTTCCTTCCCCTTTCCTCCCAGCCTTTCTTCCACCATGCACGCCTCCTTGCCTTTTGCTTAGGTAGTTACTTTTCTCACTGAACCCAGATCTGGATCCCGGACAGCCATTCACAAAGCTCAATAAGTAGTCTTAGGCCCCAATTTCTTGCGTAACACAGTCACTAACCACAACACTAAGTTTGTGAATAATTTTTAGAAGAAAAAGGTCTTAGAGCAGTGTCCTCCGCGGCATTCCTCGGAATGGTTCCTGGGAATGGGTTAGGAAGGCAGATTCTCTGGTCTTGGCTCGGCTTCGGGGGTGGGGCCCTGGAGCTCTAGTTTAACAAGCCCTCCCTCCAGGCTGCAGTTGCAAAAAATACTTCTCTGGAGACCGGAGGAGCCCGCACTCCTGGGCTATGTGCGGCAGAACTGAGCACTGAGCAAAGCAGGAAGGAACACCTTCGGGTGGGGTGGGGTGGGGTGGGCCTGGGGCCTAGGAGGTACTTTCGTGTTCATGTTTCCGGGCAGTTTGAGGAGCCCTGGACTGAGGTGCAGCCAGCTGAGGTGCTGACAGAAAAGGGTCCCATTGCCCGGATGGAGCCATCGCTGGTCTGCTGTGCACTAATAAGTGGCCTCGGTGCTTCTAACACTGAACATAATAAGAATGCGGGGTGGGGGATGAAATATCTGGAGTAGTTAAGTAATCAAGGCAGGAATAATTAGGTAGACTAAACCCCAACAGAAATAATCCATCTTTTGGAAAGAAATGACATTTTGAAAAATTTGGAAATCTTCATCAAGCTATTATGCTGCTGAACTATATAAGCACTTTGCATTATATTTTCTTTCCCTGCAACATGCTACACACGCGAGAGTAATTAAGGGATCTCGCTGCCCCCAGCATTTCATCGCAGTGATGGTGGCGCTGGACACCGGGGACTAATATAAATAACTCATCAATTATCTTTCCTAAATAAATTGTCCATCGATTGAAAGAAAATATTATTTTGTATCCAGGTATTTGAAAGAGCTGTGCTAAATATTGTAAGCTTTTAGGATGTTTTTGTTGTTGGATGAATGGAGCAAGCAAAGCAGGTCCCATTCCGGAAGTTTCCTCAGCCCGTGAGGCTACCTTCCCTCCTCTGTCCGTCTCGCTGCTGCCTCAGTTGATATTTGTGATTAACCCACTCGGTGAAATATGGGCGCTCTTATCCTGGGACGCAGGAGGAGATTTTAGCAGATTATATCCTCTGTGAAAAATGGCCTTTGTCATCAGTGACTTGGAGAGAACACTGTGGTGTGTTCAGATGTATGGATTAGCGAGGGACACCGTGGTGCCAGCCGAGGCCGAGCGCGCAGGGCTGGCTGGGGAGTCCCGGCGTGCCCTTGAGCAAAGCGCAGGATTCTGAGCTTCGGTTTCCTCATCCTGCCTCCGCAGCAGGCGGCTGGGGGCTTCTGCTGGGCTGGCTGGCGGCAGGGGCAGGTCAGCACGGTGGTGCTTCTTGTGGCCCCACCTTGCTCTCCTCTAGAAGTCCCCTTGCGGCTTTTCTTGGCTCAGGCTTGGGTGTGAAATGCCCTCACGGAGGTCGGAGGTCCGCCTGGCTTTAGGGAGCTGCGTGCCTTGGAGCGCATTTATTCCCAGTAAACGCCGGGAGTAAGTGGAGCGCGGAGTTGAAATGACTTCCCCTAAGCTGGAGGGATGTGGAGCGGAACAAACAAGGGGTCTCGAAAGTAGATCCTCACTTGGGGGGGGCACCTGCCAGCCCCAGGCTGAGTCTCCTGCCCCTACGCTGCAGCCCGGGGGTGGGGGGAAGGTCCCTGGAGGTCAGAGATTCCCCCACCTCCCCCGTGCCTTTTTAAAGCAGGGCTCTCTCCCTGGCGACAGGGGCAGAAGCATCTTGCTAAATCCCACACCAGCCGTCCACAAGTCTGCTAATTTTCATAAGAGACCTGGTGGTCTCAGTCCACTTTTCAGCAAGATTTAATAGCACAAGACTGTTTTGAGGCCTCAAACTACCGGGAAGAGAAGTGTTTGCAAATCTGTGGTTTGGAGAAAGCTGCGCTCAAAACAACAATTCAGATCTTAATTTACAGCCTGCAGATTTGCAGGGAAGAGGATTTCTGGTAAGATGGCAATTAATGGGGCTTTATCCCAAAGCCTGCTTCATTTCCTGCCGTTTAACTCCCTTGTTGCTGCCTCTTTAAGTCCCCACCTGGGCTGGCAAAATCAGTGCACAAATGAATGAGGTCATTCATTTATTCATTCAACAAACATTTAAAAAATACAAAGCATGTAGCGGTATGGTACTGGGTCCTAGGTACAATGAAAGAGTAAGACTTTAGACATTATCCTTGAAGCATGTTAATCATTGTGGAGAGATGGGAGAGATGCTTTATAAATGCAGGTGCATGGGATAGAGAGTGACAGGTACTACAAAAGAGGCGGGGAGGAATACTTGCTGCACACTTGCAGTTCAGGGACCGAAGGGTGGCCCCAAGACCAGGTTTCTAAGACCTGCAGAGCATTAAAAAATATATCTTAACATTCAAACATTGCAAGACCTCACAAAAGAAGTCACGATTTCTAGTTTCTCTTAAAACACCTGCAGATCAGATAATTCTGGGCCTGCATTTGGAGAGAATAATAAAACAAGTGATGTTACCCCCTTGCCCTGGGGCATCCCTTGTCCAGCTATGCTTGGTGCCCAGGACACGTGTCCTTCCTCACCAGCCACGGGCGGCTGGTGTTGCAACGCTTGGACTCGAGAATGGCAGAAAGCAGAGAGAGGGGACCCATTAGCTACCTAGGTGGGGGGTGAACTGTGCTGTTTACGTGCTGCGAGCAGGCTCCTCTGGGATTTGGCCGCTTTCTGTTTCCAGAAGCAGCTCCTGGGCCCCCTAAGCTTCTTCCTCGAGCCTGGCTGACACTGATCCGAAAAGGCCCTGCCGTGTCATGCCTCGGGGCCTGTGCTCTCCACTCCAGTAGCTGCTAGCCACTAGCACAGATTGCAATTTAAATGAAAATGAATTAAAATGCGATAAAAGTTAAAACCCCATTTCTCACTAACCACGTTTCAAGTGCCCTAATAGTGACTAGCGTGTTGGAGCACTTGGATGTAGAACGATGTCATCACGTTAGGAACTTCTGGTGGCCGGCAGTGCACTGGGGTGTCGCCCAAATTGCTGTGTTTGCTCCTTCCCGTGAAATCTAATTCCCAGCCTTTGGGCCATTGTCCTTTTAAGAGACCCTGTAAGTATCCCTCGTCCTTGGAAGCCTCCTGGGACTCCTCCTGTTTCATGTCCCATCTTTGTTCTCAACATTTTCCTTTATACACCATCACAGCACAACAGAGACCTAATTTGGACATCTGAGAGGTTTTTGTGGGTGGGACTGTTATTCCTGGCTTGTTTGTACCAGAGCTTAGCCCCAGGGTAGCTCTGTTAGCACTTGATAGATGCTCAATAAATATTTGGGAATGAATGAACAAGAAAATGACATTCCAGGCAGAGAGAAGGGGGTGGTGTAATGCCTGGGACCTGGACGGGAGCGGGAGGGAGGGGGATGGGAGGAGATGGGACAGCTCAGTGATGAACCGTCCTGTGGGCAAGAGCGTGGGGACTGGGTTGCCTGGGCTCAGACTCAGCCACCCCAAAGGAACACGCCATGTCCCAGACCTGTCAGCAAGGCAAGGATGCCAGAGAACTCTTTTTACAAGCTCAGCCTCGGGTAGCGCGCACATTCACAGCCATTTCCAGCTCAAGCGAGCTGTTACTGCAAAACCTCTAGGAAGTCACTGTCTCGCAACATTGAGCAATGAGCAGCCAGCCTTGTGGGGATGAACTCGGAGTCCTTGTTTATCAACTCATCTTTTTCTCCCCTTCCCTTCACCGTTTTCTAGCCTGTCTCGTGGGCTCATTCCTGCCAACCCTTTGCCTCTCACTCCCCACCAAACACAGGTAATTTCTACCAGCCCTGTCCACACCTTTAGCTATCTGGCCTTTTTCCATCAGAGAATTATGACAGCACCAAACACAGATGTCTGTTTAAAAGAGCAATTAGCAATTAAAAACAATGGCCCCCTCAACTCTGCTTTGTGTGGGCGGCAGTTATTTCCTCCAAGGGAGGGAACTGCAGTACTGGGTCCTAGAACTAGTGCCAGCAGTGGGTGATGGTGACGGTGTCTCTGACATAAAGCGGGACTTGGAAGATGGAAGGGGCTCTGTGTGCTCGTGTACATTTTGGGCTTTTCATTTTGAAACTGCAATTTTCTCAAATTTGGCTAGAGATAAAAAGTAATAGGCATTTCTGTTAAAATGGAATATATGTTGTCTTCGATCAGGTTCCCTGGAAATAGACTTGGAGATGGAGATATGTATGCAGAAGGCTTTTTATTAAAACACCTTTATTGAAATATGATTTACATTCTAGAAAATCCATCTGTTTTAAGCATACAGTTCAGAGATTTTTTAGTAAATTTACTTACTGATTTGTGCAACCATCACTGGCATCCAGCCTTAGAATATCCCTGGAACCTCAGGGGACCTCTGGTACCCTTTCACTGCCACTGACTGCCTCTTCCTCCAGCCCCAGACAAATGTTAATCTACATTTTCTCTCTGCAGATTTGCTTCTTGTGGCTATTTCATGCATATGAAACCAGATACTACATGGTTTTTGTCTGCCTTTTAACAGGCATAATGTTTCTAAGCACTGTGCACTGGACTGTGTATCAGTACTTTGTGCTTTTTAATTGCTGAATAGTATTCCATTGCGTGGCTGGATTCCTTTTTACTTATCATTCATCTGTTGGATATTCGAGTTGTTTCTGCATTGAGGATACTGGGAATAATGCTTCGAGGAACTTTCGTGTCCAAGTCTTTGTGTGGACATATCCTTCCACTTCTCTTGGGATCGTATTAAGGAGTAGAGTTTCTAGGTTGAATGGTAAATTTGCGTGTAGCTTTCTTAGGGACCGCCCAATTGTTTTCCCAAGTGGCTGCACTGTGTTACGTTCCCCATGAGCCCTGTATAAGAGTCCCACTTTCTCCACGTCCTCACCAACCCTGTCAGTTGTCCTTTTTAATTCTAGCTGTCTCATGGGTGTGAAGTGTTATCTTGTGATTTTGAGTTGTGTTTCTCTGATAACTAACTGATGTTGAGTATCTTTTTGTGCACTTATAGGTCTTTTGGATGTGTTCTTTGAGAAAGTGATTATTCAATTTTGCCTGCTTTTAGAAATTGAGTTAACTTCTGCTTATTGAATTTTAAGAGTTTCTAATATATGTACTAGATATAAGACTTTTATCAGATACATAGTTTTTTTTTTTTTTTTGAGACAGGGTCTCACTTTGTAGTTCAGGCTGGCCCTGAGCTCAGCCTCAAACTCACATCACAGCAATCTTCCTGCTTCTGCCTCCTGAGTGCTGGGATTACAGGCGTGAGCCACCACGCCTGGCACTGTGGTATGTGGTACTGATTGCTGCTGGGCGTGAGTCTCCACGCTCAACATGGTATGTGATTACCAAGGATTGAACTGGGGACCTTGCGCTTGCAAGACAGGCACTGGAACCACTGAGCTAAATCCCTGGCCCTAATACTCCAACTTCTGAGCTATGGGCATGGCTTGAGACTGGGCTAGGCCTAGCTTGCTGTTGTTCTGAACAACCCAAGTTCAAGGCTGGTCAAGGCTTGCACAGTACAAGGGTTCCTTCCTGTTCATATCCCAGAGAAGAGCAGCAGAGGCTGCTCAGCTCCACACAGCCAGTCGGGGCCATGGTGGGCCCTAGCAGCTCCACACAGCCAGTCGGGGCCATGGTGGGCCCTAGTCTCGGTCTCCTCGCTCGCTCTCACTTTACCTGGCAGATGCATCCACCCATAGCTGCTGAGTGCTCACAACTGCACTGTTACCCAGACACTTGCCCAGAATGGACAGACTTTCCCCATGGATGCCCAAGAGTGTGTGTAGCCTGAGGGCCGCCCATGGCCAGCCACTGAATGGTGGTGGGGGGGTGCCAGTACCCGGCTCTTTGGTCTCCGGTGGGTACAGCTCTGTGGAGCCATCAAATGGACCCAGGCTTCTCTGAGGGATCGAGGGCTGAACTTCATCTCAAGCTGCCTAAGTGCTGAGATTCCTCCCTTGCTTCTTCCTGCTTCTCTCCGTCCCTCGAGGGTTTCTTCTGGAGCATCCTGTCACTAAACTCCTCGCATCGGGATGCTCAGCGCGGGCTTTGGTTTCAGGGTCTGTGACCTAGGACTCGCGCTTCTGTTGGGCTGCAGCTCTATCACCTTTGAAATGTGCTTTTAGGTTCACCTTAGTTCCCCTCATTAGCATCCAGCTAGCAGATGGGGAAAGAAGGAAGGAGAACGGGAGAGAGAGAGAATGGAGGAGGCACCTTCCGTCTTAGCTCCCTCCCCTACCTCACTGAAAGTGGCTGTGAAACTGCATCTGTCATCCAGATGAAAGGGCTTCGCACTAGGTTTCGCAGGAAGAGGAACCGGTTCTGGTGAGCGCCTGCCCGTCTCTGCCCCAAGGCATATGTCTGAAGCAATTCTGGAGTAAAATCTCAGATCAAGACAACTCTGCCAGAGCGGGTGGCAAGGCAGAACACGACGACTGGAATCTCTGGTGCCAGTGAGGCCTGCGCCCCCTCCAAGCGTCCATCCCCGTGGCGGTCTCTCCAGCTCATCCTCCAATGCAGTGAGTGCCCTTGAGGAGCTGTCTCCCCATGCGTGGTCCCGGATGTGGATCCGGGAAGGAAGAGAAGCCTGTCTGGGCAAATGAAAGCCCCATCGGTCAGGGCAGTGCAGTGGAGGGGCTGGACCTCACTCTGGCCTGGGAGAGGCAGGCCAACTTGCAGAGGTGTGGTGGGCGGGCGGGTGGGGTCATGCCAGTCAGGGAAAGAGCTGGGTCTCCATCACTGGCCCCCTAAGGTAGGACAAATGTATCCCTGATACCCTACAACCCTTTCCCTGACGGCTGCAGCCAGATTACAAAGACCTTCCACATAAGCAGCTCCTTTTATTCCCACCACCACTGCCACCGCTGCCCAATTTGTTAGCAACAGTGGATGCTCTGCTATGCTACAATGAAAGTTGGTCTCCCTGCTCCTGCTCCCTCCTAAGGTCGTCTTGGTGGCCTGTGTCCTCCATGCTGTGCTCCGCATTCTTAGTGTGTTTTGGTCTCCCTGCCAGCTCATTAGTTTCTGAGTCTGGATATTTCTTGGCTTGATAATCGGAGGCCTTCTTAGCTGGGGGCCTGCCTGGCCCTCATTAGCAGTTGCAGTCCTTTCGCAGATCACAGGGAACCCCGAAGAAATCATATTTGTAAGTGTCTGCTGGAAGGATGACAACAGGAGCATACAGAAGGGAATAGGAGCACGGTAATTAAAAACATCGCCTGGTCACATTGAATCACATTAGGACAGGATTCAAAGGGACTTGGGCCTTTCTTGGGAACCCGATGGACAAGCACAGGGTTGCAAACCTGCTGCCATGGGGTTAGATCTGCATTGCCTTCTTCAGGATCCGCTACTTAATTTTGTTTAAACCTCTGCCCACCTTGTCTTATTTTTCTGGGACACTACGCTATCCCATTCCTGATGTCAGATGCCACGATTTGCATGTTGGGGACTAGCCCACATTTGTCTAACTATTGGCAAAATGTTTTGAATGCCATTTCTGACATTCCTACAGAAAGAGTGCTTGCTGCCCCGGAGATGTGCCTTCTGTGTATTCTTAGAAATAGAACAATAAACAAGGACACTGGGGAGGGGGGTGCGGGAAAGGGTGGCTCTCCCTGAGTGCCAAGTGAAATACAACTCTGTTATTGAAATTTTCCTCCTCTGCCTTTGGAAAGGCTGGGATTACATGTTCTTTTCTCCAGCGTATTAAAAAAACGAGCAAGACACTGGCTTCAAATTAATCTGCAGAACTTTGAACTAAAATGCGCTTTCTTTCCACAATACCACCCCAGAAAACAATGCAGCACGCTGCCAGGAACCAGAGCAGGGGATGCAGAAGAGCCCTGATGGTGGCAGACAGCGGGCTTGTGTGGCAATGCCTGGCCATTTCTTCCATCAGCTTCCCCTGCCGGCGTGCATCTGGCCTGTCAGAGCGGTTCATTCTCTGGGTGTCTTTTGGGACCATCTTTGCCCCGCCACAGTCCGCACTGTAAATGTCTTGCTGGGGGTTCCTGAGGAAAGTGCAGTTCGATGAGCTTACTGGGTCTCATCCATGCAGTGACCTTTTGTTCTCTGCACTATTGGGAATTGAACTCAGGGCTTTAATGCTGAGCTATATCCCTAGCCCTCTTTTTATTTTTTATTTTGAGCCAGGGGCTTGTTCAGTTGTTTAGCTATTAAATTGTCTAGGTTGGGCTTGAACTTGTGATCCTCCTGCCTCAGCTTCCCAGAGTTCTGAGATTACAGCTATGAATTACCATACCCAGCTCACGCAGTGACTTCTGAGCTATGGGTCATGGCTGAAGACTGAGCTAGCCCCAATGTGCTGTTATTCTGCACACACATGTCTGCCTGAAGAGGGCTTGGAGGAGTGAGTGGGGGGAAGAAGGTTCTGTAGAGTGCCATGGCCATATGCTATAATGTAGTGTTCACTGTTCCAACTTGAGTTCAAGGCTGGTCACAGGAGACTTGTTTGAGGGCCACCGAGTCATGATACCACACAGAGTGGGCTATAGGTGCTTGCTTGCCCCAAAGATGCCCCCAGGGCCATCACCCTGCAGAGACCTCACTCACACTGGTAGACCCTCTGTCATTTGTTGCTGAAGGTGATGGCCAGTGGGATCCTACGGGCAGGGCGCCCCATCTACTTTGAAGGCATCTCTTGTAGCCCTTCTCCCCAGGAAGGGGGAAGCCTGCGAGGGGAGCATGAGGTGAGCAAGAAGGCTGGGAGAGGAGAGTGTGCCAGTCACTCTGACGGGAGCTCCGGATCACATGCCTTTGTTCCTTCCAGCTTCCCTCCTACCCAGGCCAGGGTGGCTGCGCATTCTTAATGGTAATTTTTAAAAAGTGCCAGGCCTCTGCTCATTTGCAAACCATCACATCTAATTTACATAGTACATCCAGGAGGTCCTAACTCTGAATATGGAAAGTGGAATACGTTCTAAATATGATAAATGGATTAGGTCAGCTGACTATAACCGTAGCCATGGCCGACTCACAGGCCCCATGCCCATGAACCATGGAGGTTTGTCAATCAGGCAATTTATTCCCATCTCAGAAGTGGAGGAGTACGATGGGCGCGCACGCTCACACCAGGCTCACTGGCAGACCAGCTGCAAAATAGGCCATCAGACAGTTCCTGCACGCGTGGCCTCGCCCCGGGGAGGCAGCTCCTAAAGTCCTCTTCATTCAGGGCTCCCTGTCAGAGGGCTTTGCCTGCAGCCCGCGGGTGGTTGGTGGAAAAGCCAATGTCCTTGAACTTGCTAACTCAGTGGGCAGCAGCTGAAAGGCTGAAAAGGATGGTTTACCTGGAGGAGAGACTGGTGGACATTCAGGCCTTCCTACCTGTCCTGGTCCTCAGACACCCTGTCCTCCCGGGCCGGATGTCTAGGGGGACAGGCTTCAGCAGTGGTGTCTGGGGACACAGGAAATCTTGGATCCTGCTCAGTGTAAGGAGCAGTTACCCAGGCAGTTGGCCATGCGTTCCTCTCAACCTCTTTTTGTTGTCCACCTCTCAACCTCTTTTTGGCTTGACCCAGGGGTCTCCATGGCTGACCCCCACCCTTTCGGGACATGGATCATCCATCATGGTCATGTCATTCATAGCAATAGCAGGTGGCTTGTCATTTTTATCAGCACAACTCAGGAAGCGAGGCGAGAGTGAGGGGGCCACTTCCGCGGATTAACACGATATGGTGCAGGCACCTTCTGCAATTAGTTAATGGGTTGGCTGTACAGGGTAGGCTTCTCTGGCCTTCTGTCTTGGGACTAATGACCTAAGATGACAGATGAGAACCTAAACTCGCTTGGGAAAAGAAAACAAGCCTGCTGTGGGAAGAGGGAGGGGAGAGAGGTCCAACTCGTGGGCTGGGGTGGTGTGGGGAAAGGAAAGACGGCCTTTTGTTAGTGCGGAGGGAGAGGGAGGCATTGCCCGGGGACTACTTTGCAACCTGGCATCTTACAAGGAGCTGTAGCCAGAGGTGTGCACATGTGTGTGTTTATGCATGTTTGAGTATATAAATGTATACATGTGTGATTGCAAGTGTATGTGCATATATGTGTGTACACTTGTGCGTGTATGTGTGTGGCTGTGTACATGTGTGTGTCAGTAGGACCATGGTGTGTATGTGTATTTAGAGTTCGGGGTGTGTGTGTATGCATGGGATGTGTTGTTGTGTGCATGCGTGCTGTGTGTATAGTGTGTCTGTGTTCTTGTGGCGTATATGTGTGGTGTGCATATGGATGTATGTGTGTTCACTTGTGGGTCTGCACGTGCAGAGGTGGGCAGGCTGTGTCTCAGGGCTGCACTCACCAGGCCCGTCTTCCGGTTCTGGTGGCTTGCAGCTCAGATGTGGCTGGGTCTGGGGACACACAGGATACTGGCAGCTCTTTCTCTTTGGCGAGTTTTGACTTGATTTCCCTCTGCATAGCTTTTATCCACCGCTGCTGCTACACACAGATTTCTCTGAGCAGTGCAGGAAGTGGCTGCCTTCTTTGTGTCTCAGTTTAGCAACTTATGGGAAACAGCTTCTCTTTCCCATGGTTTACCACATTTGCTACTTTCTCTGAGACACAAATATTCTTACCAGGGTCAGTTTCAAGTTATTCAAGAGCTGCACGTGTTTGGCTCTGAGAACCAGGGAAGGGGGCTTCTGCAGGCTGCCATCCCATGTCCGCGGGCCCCTTAGGGAAGGCAGCTTGATCGCTCTTCCTCAGCACAGAGCCACAGCCCTCCCCAAGCTCTGTGTGTGTGAGGGGAAGGGACTGTGCTGATGGGTCAGCAGTTGGTTCTTAGATGCCCTTTGGTGGGGGCTGGGGACGGGGCTTGAGCGGCGTGAAAATGACTGGGGGTTATTGAAAAGAAGGGGCACAAGTAAAGTGTTCACAGAATGCCTTTCCCATTGCTAAACACCCTAGGGCTTCTCAGAGGAGCTGCTGTGGAGGCGGCATTTTCAAGGCAGGAAGTGGAGGAAGGGATAGAGCAGAGGAGGCGCTGGGAGAGGGCAGCTCTGGGCTCGTCTCAGCCCATTAGGATACAGGGGTGGGGGCATCGGTGGCCCGAGTCTGGCAGGGACCCAGCAGCATTCTGTGTTCATTTCCTCTAAAACAAAGATGTTAGAGGAAGTCACCGAGTGGCAGGACTGCCTGTGGAGAGGCAATGTCGCATGACCAGGAATTGTGACCTCCTGGCCTGAGCACAGGATGTCGCAGGGCTCCAAGGAGTGGTTGACTCATCTTCCCCTAGGAAATGGGCCAGGCATCCAGGTGCAGCAGCTAATTGGAGTGTGCACGTGTGTGCATGTGTGCGCGTTTGCGTGTATGGGTGTGCAACGTCTATAGTGAGGAGCTAGGCAGGCTGGCCAGGAGCCGGAATGATCACCAGGCAGAGGAGAGGAGCAGTGAAGGCAGGTGACGGAGACAGGGTGAGGGCAGCCCGTGCGGAAGGGCTCGTTGCTCTGTGGCTTTCAGCTGCTGCGGCTGCTATGCCGAGCTCCAAGTGCTGCTGGTGGTGGAGCCGCCCTGTAGATGACTAGGTACTTGGCTAACCACTGAGTAAGGAGGTAGGAAAGCTGCTCTCCAGAAATCTCATGAGATAAAGGCCAGAGTGGCCCAAGACCAGCAGCATCAGCATTGCCTGGGAGCTTGTTAGAAATGTACATTCTCCAGTCCACCCTAGACCGATGGGATCAGCCACTTTCCAGAGGGAGCCCCGTTATCTGAGTTTAGCAAGAGCTCCTGGGGTTTCTGAAGCAAGCTCAAGTGGAAAGGCCATGGCTGTGAAGGAGCAGCTGCAGGGCACAGTGTGTGGTCCCAGCTACATGGAAGGCTGAGCATAGGAGTTTAAAGACAGCAAAAAGGAAGGGAAGGAGCAGCTAAGGTCCAGAAGAGTCTCCAGAGCAAACACACTGCTGTAGGAATGTGCTTGTTGTCCTCTACTTGCCACCCAAACTTTATTTCAACTATTTCCCTGAGTTCTAGAGCCCAAGCTCTGTGGCAGATTCACGCAGCTCTCTTGCCAGTTAGCATTCGGCTGGGCTTGGTCTGTGGGTGGACTATTGCTCAGCCAATGGGAGGGTCAACTTGCAGTTGGATTCGGCCAATTGGAACTAAGAGATCAGAGGCAGGAGGAGGGAAAGAAGTCTGGGTATTGTTCATTGCTCTCTCCCTGCTTGCTTCCCTGTTCAGAGGAAGGCAATGCCCCTCAGTCATTACAGCCCTCTAGAGGCCCTCTCCAAGGTCTCACCTCTTCCTGGGCTCCGAATGAATAACACTATTTCCACTTCTTATTAAGAGTGGTAGTAGCTCCCCAGTGTTCCTAGTTTTTGGGTGCCTCAACATCCCATCATCGTTCTTTTTTTAAAAAATTTAAATCTTTATTGGTACATTATGAATACACATCATCATCACATTCAACATTGAGAGTTTGTACCAGAATATGACATGACTTGATTCTTATTTTTCTACCGGCATCTCTGCCTGTCTCCTACCTTAAAGTCTTTTTATCTGACTCCTCCAGGGGATGGGGTGGGGCTGCTGCTCAGCAGCACTGACTGATACCAGGCAAGGCATTAACCAGTGCCACCTGCTGACGTGGGTGTTGATGCTGTCACCAACTGGTCTTTGGGAGGGGCTGATCCACTTCCCTGGTGCCCAGAGGAAAAGAGAGTGGATGAAATTGGCAAAACATCTATTGCACACAGATGCTCAGTGCTGTTCTATGTGTCATTTTAATCCCCCTGTCCTAGCTTTCCACTTGAGGAATCATCATTTCCAGCCTTACAATGGTGAAACAAGGCTCAAGGTCTGACAGCCTGTAGAGACAGAGCCAGGATATGAGTTCCTGTCTGTCTGGTTCCTAAGTCTCTGTGCTTTCTACAACCTCATGATGTTATTGAATAATTACAGCACCATTAGATTATGTCCATTTGATGAATGAGACAACTGAGGCCCAGTGCAATAAATTCTAGAATTGCTGGGTTACTGATTGTGTTGTTCAGCTTCCACCTAGGGTCATTTCACATTTTGAATGGCCTATTTTAGAATTTGAACAAAGGATTGCTGCAAATACCCTCTCTCATGTACTTGTGTTGGAACCATCTTTGAATGTGGCCAGCCAAGAACTTTCATTATATAAAGCTGTCGAATGGAGAAAATTCACTACTGGGCATCTTTAGAAATGTGTGCCTTCAGCTCTCCTGGCTAGACCAAAGGCAAATGCCAGGCTGGGAATGGGAAGCTCTGACTTTGGGTTTGGCGAACTTTTAACCTGGCACATGGCAACTGCAGCCTGCAAAGGTGCTGTCTGCCTCTGGGATTCATATGTGGGAGTTTTGGCCCAGTCTTCTCAGATCAACTCCACAGGATCCTTGAAGGCTAGGAATTCTGAGGCTTAGGGCTGAATCCAGGGTGAAGCTCTTGTCTTTTTCACAAAAGCATGTGTCTCCATCGTAACCTCAGTTATCTGAGGAGAAAAGAAACTTGAAACTACTCAAATTCTCTACTGAAGACACTAGAAAGACTCAATAAATTAAAGTGAGAATCTTTGGGAGAATCAGGGTGTAATTCCCCACATTCCAGGGTAGAGGCCTAATCTTAGGTTTCTTTAAATGGCAAAGCCCTCTCTTTCAGGGTACTGAGAGCATCATTGATCATTCATACACTTTCAACATTTACTGAGCTCTTACCATGTGACAAATGGAGAGCTTGGTGTTAGGAATGCAGATAAGAGATAAAGTATTTATGCCGATTATAAAAGGTATCTGTGATGATCAGCTGTATGTGTTAACTTGACTGGCCCTGGGGTGCTTAGATATCTAGTCAAACATTCTAGGTGTTTCTTTGAGGGTCTTTTGGGATCAGCTTTATACTGAGGAAAATATATTACTCTCCCTAAATCCTAAAGAGTTGAAAGCCTCAACAGAAGAAAAGGACAAGTCTATATAAGCAAGAGGAAATTCTACAGTGGACTGTCTTTGGACTTCATGTGCAGGTTGAGTGTCCCTGAAAATTATAATCTCCCAAGCCCAAACCAAGACTTTCTGCAGGGGAAGCCATCTTGTACAACATGGCTCCTCCCTTGTTACAGAGTTGGCTTGATGCAGAGATGTGCACTCCCCTCAGAGCTCTTACCTGGGAGTTTTTATTTTGGATAGATGCAAATCTCAGCTCAGGTGACAGCAGCATCAGGAAGCAAAGGCCAGGAGCCACTCTGAAGATCACATTCTTCCACTCAGGGGAGAAAGGTGTGCAGTGGTAAAAGAGGGTGATGGGAAAGTAGCCATGAAAAAAGGTGGGGGAAATCAAGTGACCCCTTGTGCCAGCTGTCTCTCTTTTGTGGGGCATTCCACTATTCTTATCATTACCCATGTTTTTTTTTTTTTTTTTGCTTAATATGGTTCAAGTTTGTTTCTGTCACTTTAAATCCTTCACCAAGTCATTTTTAAGACCAAAGGAAAGATAGAAGCTGGAAAATAAAAAATGAAGCTAAGGTTAAGGTTAGGTGGCTGAGCTTGAGGCTGTGTGGCCCCATAGACATACTGGGCTGTATGCTCAGCTCTGAGCTTCCCAGAAGCCAGTCCAAAGAGGAAGATATGATTTATAGGATTCTTGGTGTTCACACAAATCAAAAGAAACCTATTGGTCAAAAGCAACACTCATCTTAGTATAAGACTGAGACCAGATGGAATTTTCTCTGTGTGTCTTTTTAGAACTGGCAATGGGCGCTTTGCTAGTAATTCTTAAAGTGTCACTTGGACCACCCTCGTTGTTTTCATCTGGGAACTTGGTAGAGATGTGCACCCTTACATCTGTACTCTAAAGGGATGGCCCAGAAATATGTGCTCAAACAAACCAGTTCTTCCTGAGATTGTGAAGTTTGCTAATGTTTGAGAAGCATGACAGTGTGATAAGTAATATCCCTCATAGCATCCTATCCTAGCAGTCAGTACAGCAAAGAATTTTACAGGGCTCTTTCTTCCAAAAGTACTCAATAATTTCAGTGTCTACCTGCTGTTCTTGTCTAACCTTCACCTGTCTATCAGCTATAGAACCCCTCTTCCACCATCTTCTGTGGTGTTTGGGGATAGTCATAGGACCCAGGCCTGGCCAATCAGGGAACACTCCCTTCTTGTCCAAAGTGATTGCTCTAAGGGGGTCATGTGACCTTCATCCAGCCAAACAGGAGGCCTTCATTTGATGGAAAATGGACACTGGTGGAGGATGAGAGTGAGTATTGCTTTTACTGCTTTTTTGACAGCAAGCTGACAGATGAGTGCTCAGGATGCCACTATTTCCTCCTGCAGAGAAAACCTATCTGTTGCTGGGGAGGATGGGGCCCAAAAGAGGAAGTGCAGAAAAGAGGGAAGGAAACTGGAGGGAGAATTGGGAGGAAGGAAGAGAGAGAGAGAGAGAGAAGGAAGTAGTGAAGGAGGAAAGAGGAGGAAAAGGAAGGAGGAGGAGGAAATAAGAAGGGGAGAAGTAAGAAGAAGAGGAAGGAAAGAGAGGAGGAGAGGAAGAGGGGGAGGAGGAGAAGAGAGAAGAGATTAATTTGTGTCTTTGTGCTTGTGCTCCTAGAATCCATGCTCTTAATGATTACATACTACTGGCTCACATTGCAGAAAAGCTGTCAGGCTTTCCTAACTAAACTCAGGCTGGAAATGAGTCATCCTGCATGTATGGCTCCCTGGGGAAACTGAGGCTGCCACACTGGTACTTTCTTGTTGGTGGTGGGATAGGAGCAGCATGAGTTGGAGGCTTCTGGGTAAACCCTTACAGTGGCTGAGATGAGGCCAGAATAGAGGACAAAAGCATCTCTGTGAGAGGATGATCCCCCTCTCTTGGCATAGAATCTATCTGGGGCATGTTGTACCCTGAGTTGCCCTCAGACAGTATATCAGGAACTTTTATGGTTCCAAGTGAAACACCTACAACTTCTTTGCTGATTTGCAGGGCTGAAATGGACTCAGCCTTAGAAATTGTCCAGGCTAAAATGATGACAATCTGACCCAGTCACAGATGTGGGGCGTGGACATACATGTGTTTCTCCATATCTCTGCTTTACAGAGAATTCTGGTGTGTGCACATTTTCTGGAATTGATGGCCCTTCACTCTCGTCAGTTCACAAAGGTTCTGTGGCCTGACAAAAGGCTAAAATGCAGTAGTCTGTGATAGACCATTGTGACAGCCTTTTCTCTTTTGTATAAAAATGACCAAAACAGTTTTTGGAGTAAAGCTTTGGCTTGATTTGATGGTATACCCCAATCCTCACACTCTTCCTTCCCAAAGACAGGGAGAGAGAGGTGTTCAGTCAGCCTGTGTCCTCACTAGGCTCTTCAGCTCCTCCAAATGTCAAACCCCAGCATGGCTGATTGTTAGAGTCTGTGGTTCCACATACAAAGGGTAACACTGAAGTCATGAACTCTGGGTATTTGACCATGAGTCTGACCTTGACTGCACTGTGGCTCAATGACAGCCCAAGACTGGAAAAAACCCCCAGATATTTATGGAGGATTTTCTGAAGTGACACAGCCTATATATTCTATCCTCTGAGATTTATCTTTGGATTAGGTTAGAGTTAAGAAGTGACGCAGTGGAAGTGTGGACAAGAGCAGATGGCCTGAGCTCAAGTTGTAGATGTTTCAGTTCGTAGTTGTGCTAACTTGGGCAAATACTCTAAACTCTGTTTATGTTTTTTTTTTATATGTATTGGTACAATTAGTTTAATGATAATTAAACTATTTTTTTGTGTAGATTAGGTACCTCTTGAGGTCCCAGTTCTTCCTGAATTCATGCCCTCTGCCTTGTAACTTGGAAAAGTTACTCTCTTATTGAGTGGTTTCTCCCACTCCACAAGACAAGTCTCAGCAATGTGACTCGACTTGGCCAATGGGATGCTGGCAGTTATGACACGTGTAGAAGTGCAACGGTGCTTGCCACTATTTCCTCCTGTGCTTTGCCATAGACATAAGGATATGCCCGCTGGACTGTGAGGCTCACAGAATCAAATGGACTCTCTTGGCCACTGCCAGTCTGGATCAGCTCATCCCTGCTGACACCAGATGCACAAGGGAGCCCAGGCAGAGAGCTGCAGAGCTGTCCAGCCTAGCTGGCCTGGATCAGTGGAAGGGATCCTGCAGGTACTTGAGAAATCAGTGCTGACTGTTTTATGCCACTGAAACTTCAGGAAGGTCTGTTACACGGCTGAATCTCACTGATAGAGACATGATGGGCTTGTGAAGATGAAATGAACTCACTCGCGCATGTGCTTACAGGAATGCAAGGTGCATAAGCTCAGTGAATCCTGTGTGTGCTGTGCATATATGGGGTTTCTTTCCTTGGAGGCTGATACCTGTGCTGTTCTTATAGGTGCCCCCATTGCCCGAGGCCAGGAGAAGCTGAGATGGAACAGTCTTCATACCACCTAACCCAGAGCTCAGGACTTGGGACACATTGCAACCTGTCTCTCCTTTCTCTGGCTTTGATCTCCTGGGGTCAGACATTATAGTGGGGGCTCCACAAGAGCAGATGCTTTTCTTGCTCACTACTGTATTGCTTATGTCCGCAACAGTTACTGACACCTGGTAGTTTCTCCATACATGTTGGGGAGCTGGTCACAGACTCAGTGGTTCTGGTTTGACCTTGTTCTCAACACTTCTCTCTATCCCAGTGAATTCTTGCTGGCTCTTTCTCTCTCTTCCAATGTGCGCTTAAAGCTCATGGGATGACGAGAACCAGAATCTCATGGGTGCCTCTTAAAGACCTGAAAAGCAGAGGAAACATTATCAGCTACCTCCCCGGAGTCACAGCCAGGGCAGCTACATTTGCAAGCAGAGTTGCAAGTTGTCTAATGGTGCGATTTGAAGAATATGGGAGAGAGAGTCTTGTTTAAAATAGACACCCATCAGTGATTACAAAAATCCTCCCCAGAGCTTCTATCTCCTGCCATTAGCTTAGAAATGCAAATACCCCTGTGAGACCTGCCACTTGGATGGCTCTGCTCATTATGTGAATGTATTTCTAGAAGTTTCTTTTTTATAACACTATATAATTATACTTACATGATATACTCTGAGAGCATTTTTATACCGCTTCCTAGCTTGTTGGGTAAAAAGGATGCAAAGATATCCCACCCTCAAGGAGTGTTAGGGAGTGGAAAGGTGTTTCATGCCTACAGCTTTACATGAGATAGGATAAAAGGCACCTTCAGGGAAAGGATGACGATAATCAGAATTATTATGGTCATTTGAAAAATAGCCACAGACTCATCTCCTCCCTCAATCTGTGGCCGTGGTATGGATTTGTGTATCAGGAAGTGACACTTCTGGGCACCCTCCAGTGTGGGCTCCCTTCACAGCCTGCTCTGGCCAGAGCAGGCCATTGTTCACAAGTGTCATGCAAACTGAGCTGTGAATGATGCTTGCATTTTGGGGGTGACCCTCCTCTTGGACTCCAGGTGCCATGTCACATTTTACCCTTAGTCTGCTGGGTCCCGAGAGACACATGGCCCTGTCACCACCACTGGCAACAGCCAGTCAGTCAACCTTGGTATGGGTGAGTGGGGCCACTAAGGACTAGTCAGGTCCAGGTCAGCCCTTAACTGCGATCCTAATCAGGGTCCTCAGAGCCCAGCTTGTGTCTAAGAACTGACTGAGAGACTCACAAGTGCTTGAAGGCTTCGATTTTAGGGTACAAGTTAACTATACGGCAGTAGCCAACTGATGTAATAATAGTATCAATATTAACTTGTACTTACTATTTGCTGATTAGAGCATGACACATAATTTAACTTGCCCTCACTTAAAAATGACAACAGCTTCATGAGGAAGGTAAGAATTGACCACTATTCCACAAATAAGAAGAGACAGGCCCAGAGCAGTTAAATCAGTCACCACAGGCCACACAGCTGGAAGTCACCGTACTTGGCTTCACGCTGGTACTTTTCCATACACAGGCCACTTGCTGCAGAGGTCCAGTGACAGGGTGCCTGGGGTCTGCGTGGAAGCACTCTCCTCGTAGAAACCTGAGTTGGAGAGCAGAAAAGGGGACCCCTTCATCTGTCTGTCAGTGTGAGCCCTCGCTGCTTAGAGTAGTCCCCATCCAGAGAGAAGACAGGGATCCCACGTCATCTCCTCTCTTCTAGTGACAATTGTCCCCACCCCCTCCCTCTGCTGTGCATAATCAGCCTCTTTCTGGAATCTCACAGGAGTATTCTTCAGTCCCTGGCTATTTCTCTGGGCCCGACATCTCTCAGCTGCCAATCCTCAGTGACAGGCTCTCTGCCCCAACCCCCAACGGCTGTTAGGGTGATTTGTCAATAATAAATTCTGAAGCAAATTGAAATATTTCACGACAGCATAAAAACAAATGGGAGAAAACGGTTCCCATCCCGAAATGCTGATTGAATCAAATATTGCAATATCGATTGTATGATACATTTTCATATTTAATTCAATGAAAACCATAGGGTTCGAATGCTTTCCATTACCCTACAGAATTTCTCAGTTTGCTGGAGAATTTATTATTGGTGTGCCACCCAAATCGGATTACTATTGAATCAAAACCCTGCCATGTTATTCAATCAAAGACCGTGATTCTAACCCCCAGAGTCGATCATTACCACTTTTCTCAAAGTGTATTTCCTTTTCCCTGTTTCACACAGGGATGGCCAGTTCTCTTGTTTGCCTGTACATCATCCACCCCCTCCTCATCTTGCTTAAATTCACTATGAACAAAACCTAACAAAAGCTAGCAATGGCCTTTTCAGTATCAATGTCAGACTGGGCTTTGGGGGGAAAATTCATGTGCTCACCTTCCTGTTTCTGTGTCCCTTTCAGGTTCTGGAATGGGCATGTGTCCACTGCTTGCCGAAGGGAACTTGGCAGAGGCAGTTAGTCATTTGGGGGCAGAATGAGGAGTTGGGGGCTTGTAGCAAATGCCCACTGTACTCCCCACACCCCCTTGAGAACCATCTCCCGTGTTCTTGCACACTGTCTTTCACCTGCACTTATTTCCAAAGTGCCAGTACTTGTGTCACCTGTATGCAAGGGGAGAAGACTCTGAGTACCTGGGAAATGATGTCTGTCTGGGCTCTCTATTAGCTAACACTTCAGCTTCCTTAGTCTCCATTTGGGCTGTATCTGAAGGTGACCTGTCCTCAGAATTCAAACCCAAGTTCACTCACCTGCGACTGTATTTGACATTGTACCCTTGCTTGGTTCCCTCCTTTCTTTGCAAAACTTCCTTTCTTCTGGTTAGGAGCTGGATTGTGTGCCCCAACCGAATTTATATGGTGAAGTTCTAAACCCTGGCGCCTGAGGACGTCGCTTCATTTGAAATCAGGGCTGAAGGCTATACTTTCAGGGATCATTTCTATAGTTGGTGAAATCAGGGCTGTAGAAAGGTAACCAAGGTGAACTGATGCCATGTGGGTGGTCCCTAATCCAGGGTGGCTGGTGTCTTTGTTGAAAGAAGAATCTGGGGGGCCGGGGATTTAGCTTGCTGGTTCTGGTGCCTGTCTTGCAAGTTCAAGGACCTGGGTTTGATCCCCCGGTAACCACATACAATGCTGGGCGTGGAGACTCACGCCCAGCAGCAATCAGTACCACATACCACAGTGCCGGGCGTGGTGGTTCACGCCTGTAATCCCAGCACTCGGGAGGCAGAGGCAGGAGGACTGCTGTGATGTGAGTTTGAGGCTGAGCTCAGGGCCAGCCTGAACTACAAAGTGAGACCCTGTTTCAAAAAAAAAAAAAAAAAGAAAAAGAAAGAGAAATCTGGATCTGGACACGTACCCAGGGAAAAGGCTGCATGGACGTGAAGGCAGAGATTGGGGTGATACTCTTACACATCAAGGGAGCCCAAGGATGGCCAGCAAACCAGCAGGAACTAGAAGAGAGGAGGGGGGCAGATACCCCACTCAGCCCGGAGCAGGAACCAGCCCTGCTGACCCCGTCGTCTTGAACTTCTGGCCTCCAGGTCCATGAGACAGTTCATTTCTGGTGTTGAAACTTCCCAGTGTATGGCACTTTGTCACAGCAGCCCCCGCAAATGAATACAGTGCCCCATCCCACTTTCCTGGCAGAACTTAATAAAATTACTTTAGCGTGAACCCCAGGCTCAGGATCTGCCGTGGGAAGCACAGCAAAGCAGGGCTCTGCCAAGTGCACGGAGCCTGGTGCCCGGAATTGTAGATGTGAGTTTACGTGCCTGATTGAGATTGGATTTCCAAAATCCAATTAGAAAACCTCTGCTAAACAAAACCCCTGTGCAGGCCAGCGCCTGCCGCGGTAGGCAGCATTGTGCAGACAGGCTGCTTGGTGTGGTGCTCTCCGGCCTCCTCCTCATACACATCTTTCTTCTGTGTCCCTCACAGCTGTGGCCCTGGCTGCTTCACCAAAGTTGAATTGAGTGTCCCTGAAAAATATAGCGCAGCATCCTTTCCCTGCTGTGAGACACTAAACCAATAAATTATAAATCAGCCAGCAGCCCCGTGACATGAGGATGTAATGAGAAATGCAAAATAAGGAAAGACACGGAGAGGAGGACAAGCTCCTCGTGCTCCCCCAGTTCAGCTCCCTTTGCACGCAGAGAAGACAATTGCTTTCTTTGCTCTGTTGTTATATGGGTGCAACACACATACGTGCATGCACACAGACACACAGATGCACGGACACACAGACAATGTCACGACTAATGAACAATCAGAGGCTGCTAGCAGGACTGCAGGAACCGATCCAGGGAAAGCAATGATTTGGTTCCTGGGCTTATAAAACTTCCAGTCTAAAAGGCCAAATCATGAGCTCAGGCCACTGTCCTCTCGCAAGAGGTCAGCTCAGTTGAGCTTTGCCTCTCCTGCCCCACAGTTGGCGGCCAGCTGGATGCTCACCTTGACTAGTGCCTCCCCCTGGGGTATCCCCAGCTCCACCAGTGCGTCTTCTGGAATGGAGACTGTAGATCTGTCTTCAGGTGCAGAACCCAGCTGCTCCCCTCTCCCCACTGTTTGTTTATTCATTCACTGCCTCGCTTCCTTTCATTCAGCTATTCAGTGACTGATAGAGGGGAGTCTGGGAATGAATACTTTCCAGGCCTCTGGGGAGCAAAATGATGCTACTGGAAATGCAAGAGCCGTCTGCCTTCTTCTCTCGCCAGCCTCTGCCTGGTGGCTGGTCTTCCAGCTGTTCACTTCCCTTCCAAGGTCCTCTGCTCACCACCATCTGCTCTTTCCCCTCAGTGTCCTGCCCCTCAGCATGGGCAGAAGGCTGAGGATTGCTAATAAAGCTACTCTTCTGCGGCATAATATCCCCAGAGCCCCCATCCTGAGGTCTGGCCCCAAACTCCTTTGATGGTAAAACCTGGTCTGAAGCTAAGAGAGGCTATTTATGGGAGGCTACTTAAGGCCACTTCGAACCCCAGTTAATGTGTCTATTAAGCATTTACTGTGGAAATGTTAATGTATTTGATTATAAGTTGCTGCCTTGGACACAGCTGGGGTTTCCTGTAATATGTGGTCAATGTACTGTATGAGCTTCCTAAAATCTGAACAACACAGAATTCTGCAAGCTATAAATCCCCATGGTCTAGAAAGGGGACTGTGGAGCCACAGTAGCTTCCACCTACTGAATGAATGTCAAGTCCCAGGGATAAGGATGACCTCTTTGCAAAGCACATGACATCAGATACTAGCAACTCATTGTGCGTAGTGTATTATTATTCCCAACTGACAGATGAAGAAATAGAGGTCCAAAGAACTGAGTAACCTGCCCTAGGTCCTAGGTCCCTGCCCTAGGTCTCCAGCTAGTAAACGGTGGAGCTGGGAGTTCAGTCTGCCTAGATTTGACCCAAAATCTTTGACTTTGGCATTTTAATGGCTTCCTCTGTTGTGTTAGTTGCTATACCTTCCCATGACCTCCCAGGCCCCCAGTGTGCACTTGGACTTGGGCAAGACTATTGAAGCAGGAAGTAGGAAGGGAAGTTCAATGGTAGATGATGGGCCAGTAGGAGAGTGAGCAGGTAACCAACAGGGTGTGGAGAGAGAAAGTGAGAGGCCCTGGCTCACCCTGAAGTCAGCCCTGGGAGGAATATATCCTCATGAGAACACACTCCTGTTTTGCCCTCACGGGGCTGTCTCTGTGTGAAGAAGGAGGGAATGTTTGCAGTTCAGCTCATGTCTTTGGTCCTGGCTCTGCCCCTTTCCTAGCCCCAGTAATACCTTCTTCTGTTTTAAGAAAGAGTATTGTTTCTGGGAAGCACCCCTTAGGGATTCTCACTAGCTAAAATCAAGTTGCCAAAGGGAAATAAAATTGAGTATATTCTTGAGCCCCTATAGTAATACTACCTTAGGCTAAAATGATACCAACTCTTACTAAAGAGCATGGTAGTTGCATAATCTGAGTAGTTGTCATTAGTTATTTAAACCACCTTATGAAGACTTTGCTCTTCATCAGTGACTCCAGTGTGGCTCCTTACTTGAACTGCTTCATGCATTGTCTGCCTAACACTGAGTTCTGAGAACAAAACATGCATAGAATACTCATCACTTAGGTGATGCACAATTTGGTGGTACAAAGAATATAGGCAGAGGATATCAACAAAAGATGTGCACTTGGTTTACTACTCCCTGAGTGAGTTGCCATGAGAGGAGTCAAGAGCCTGGAGGTGGTCACTCTCCAAAATGACAGGCTGTTCTACTGCTTTCAATAATTCCTCTGTGATTAAGCAGAATAGGTTTCCTCACCTGTTGGCCCTGGGCTTGGCCATGTGTCTTGTTTTGTTCAGTGGAGCACAAGCAGTAGTGATAAGGTGCCAATTCTGAGTCCAGGCCTTAAGGGACGGCTCGTATTTCTACTTCTGCTATCTGTCCTGGGTAGCTGTGATTTCAAGGAAACTGAGAAGGAGTCATTCGGTTCCTTTTAGAAGCTTGAAGCAGAGCTGCCCCTGGAGACCCTTGAGCAAGAAAACTAAATGTTCGTATGTTAAACTACAGATGCTCTTTGATTTCAATGGAGTTAGTTCTGATAAGCCCATGACAAGTAAGTCAAAATTTGTGACCAGTTGTTGCTATCTTGTGACTGTGGAAGGACTGCTAACTGCCACTCACTGTAACTTCCTGGCATCTCAAGAACCCAAAAAAGATGGAAACTCAAAATCTGGTGTGTACCTTTACTGGATGTATATTATTTCACACCACTGTAATATCAAAAAAATCATTAAGTTGAAGCATTGTGAGACAGAGATCATCTGTGGGATGATTTGTTAGTCAGCATTATTACAGGATTAGCTGACTGATACACTTACTTAGTAAAATCAAATCCTTGAACCTAAACATGATACAATCAGGTGCATCTGAAGTCTCCTTGCAACAGAGCTGGTTCTGACTGCTAGGTGAATTACTTAGCTTGTTGGAATCTAGTCAATTCTGGAGTCAGAGCAAAGGCTTTCTTAAATGGTGGGTTTTTTGAGCCCTCAGTAAGTATGGTCTTCTTAATGCCCTTTGAATCATCAAATATCTGTATCTCAATATTTGAACAATGTATTTCAATTTTTTAAACCTTTGGACATAAATTATTTATATTGTGCATCGCCATGTCCTCAGCTATGTTCTGAGAAATTCTTTCTTTAGTGGCTAAGCTCAGTGCCATGGAACACTGTTTCCCTTACATGTGTTGACCTGACCAAGGATATATGAGCACTTTGCCTGATAGTATCCAAGTCACAGTGGCCAGTGGGCTGCCTCCAACATTCCATGTAATAGAGCTAAAAGTGGCTCTCCATGGTTGAAAGATGTCACCATTGAAGTCTGTGGTTTGTCAGGACCAAGTCATGGAAGGAGAACACAAACTTCCCAGCCACTTCCCCTCTTCGACCTGTATAGTCAGCAGCCATGGTATCATCAGGGAGCATGTCAGAAAAGCAGACTACCGGGCCCTGTCTAGATCCGCTGAAACAGAATTTGCACTACAACATGATTTTCATGGGACTCAGGTACATCATAGTTTGAGAGGTATTGTTCAGAAGGATAGGTTGGAGTCTTCTCTTCCACTATAACCTTTTTAATGAGTCCTTTTAATGAAGTGAATTGTGTTCCCTCCAAAAGATATGTTGTGCTTAGATTGTGACCATATTTGCAAATAAGGTTGTTGTCAGTGTAATTAGTTAAGATGAGGTTGTTCTGGAGTAGCCAGGGCCATTAATCCATAGCACTAGAGAATAGATAAAGACACACACACACATATACACACACATACATGCATGCACATACAGGTAGAGACAGCTACTTGATGACAGATGACAGAGATTGTGGTTGGAGTGGTACAGTCGCAAGCCAAGGAAGACCTACAGCCACCAGAAGCTGGAAGCTGCAAGGAAGGAACCTCCACTGGAGCCTTTGGAGACAGTAAGGCCCTCAGCGCTCAGATTTGACAGCACTGTGAGAGAATCGGTGGCTGTGGTTCGAAGCCGCCCAGTTTGTGCACTTTGTTATGGCAGGACTGGAAATGAATGCACTCCCTACACTGTTAGGGGGCTTAGTTTGTAGCCTCTCTCTCTCTTTTTTTTTTTTTTTTTTGAGCTATTGTGGGTTGAACCCAGGGCCTTCACACTGAACTGTATGCCCAGTCCATTTTTTTTTTTGAAACAAGTTCTGGCTAAATTGCCTAGGCTGACCTCTAGATTGCAATCCTCCTGTTTCAGCCTTCCTGAGTGCTGGAATTGCAGGTGTATATCACTGTGCCCAGCCTGGCTTCCCTCTTAAACTAGGAAAGATACCAAAAGAAGGACAAAAGGTCCAGATGTGGTATGTACCCATACACAAGTATGGATATGTGATGAGGAAAAAGATTGTATGAATGGGCAAATTGCTGCTGTAGCCAGCTGAATTCCTTCCTGCAGTAGCCTTCCAAGGACAGTGTGTAGATGGAAAGACACACTGGCATTGATTCAATGACTCTTACCCATTGGTTGCTAGATGCCCTGGGACGATGAACTTCCTTACACTCTAGGGGTGGTCCTCCCAAATGCAGAAGAGCACATGTCACCCTCTCAGGGCAAAGGCTCAGGCTTCCCAGGGTCTGGGCCAGTGTGTATCTATCTGTCCCCAGCTGTGGGTTGGCAGAACAAGGCTGTTACCAGGCAGGGAAGGGTATGACAAGGTGTCTGAGCCTGCAGTGGGAGCTACTCAGAGGCAGTGTGAAGTGCGTGGAGGTGGCCAGCTGAATGGAAAGCTGTGAAGGCTAGATGGGGGGAGGGAGCCCAGTGAGGGAAGAAAGCCAACCATAGATGCTGTTCTGCCTCCCAGAGTGGTCAGCACAGTGATTAGACACCAGTGCCCAGGGACATGCCTGGCCCAGCCCTTTACTGAGTACAGACTGTAGGAGCAGGAGGATGTCATGTCTCTGTTGTGGGGTCGCCAAGGCTGGGCCATGCTTGACCTCTGCCTGACACCAACCAGGTGCTCCTCCAAGTCATTCACACCAGAGCCTGTCTCCAGAGTGGGAAGCAAGAAGTGACCAGGACAGCACTTTCGAGGAAGCCTGTATCCCTGACCAGACTCTCCATCTGCCCATGGCTCTCCTCTCTAGCTGCTCATAGGTTTTTGTTTAGAAGGGTCTTGGATGTAAATGACCCACTTTGAGGCATGTCAGGGTGAATGTGGTCAAAGATTAGCTTGCTAGAGGCCACAGTCACAAGTACTGGCTTCATCTCAACTGTCTCTGCTTGGGCGAATCCTTTGCATTAACCTGGCCTCAATAGCCACCAGTCATGTAGGCAGATAATATGCTGCAGAGTAGCATAAACACTGGAATCAGATTACCCAGTCAGTCATAGCATTTACTAGCTTTGTAACCTTAGGCAAAGTTATTTGACTTCTTTGTGCTTTTGTAAGAAGGTAAGAATAATACACATTTCACGGAAATGGTGGAAGGCCCCAGTTAGTTAACATAGATACTGTGTGTAAGATATTACCTAAAACATAGTGAATTCTATGTGAAAAGTATTAAGTATTATTACTGCATGGCACAAGAAGGTGTCAATGAGGACCCCTAGCCAAAACCTTCTTGAAAGTGGCCTGCCAAAACATTCTGCTTACAGCATTTTGCCTAGGAAGCTGGTTGTCTGCTGCTGTCCTTGATAGTAGTGGTGGGAAAACAAAGGCAGAAGATATAGGAACTCTTCTCAGGTTGAGTAGGCCTTGACCTACCCAAAGTGGGGGACATGGTGATGGGCAGCATCAAGTATTCATCAAGGATGTGCCAGGCAGCTCTACATCCTGGAATGGTCAGCAAGACAAACCTCTTGGCCTTCAAAGAGCTAATAGGCAGTGGCTTGGGAAGCCAAGACCTGGTAACTCTTTGAGTGCTAGTAATCCCCAGCCTTGCTGTGACATAGGCTCCCAGTCCATATCCTTGTTGTCAGACTGAGCTTTCACTACTACAGTGGGCCCTGAAGGAGAAACCTAAGCATTCCTTCAGGTTTCCAGGTGCAAGGCTGGTTATATTAGTCAGCTTACTATTACTATGACAAAATACATGGGAAGAACAATTTAAAGAAGGAAACATTTATTTTGGCTCAGGATTTTCAAGGATTCAGTCCACAGTTATTTAGTTCCATTGATTCTGGGCTTAGAGGAAGGCAGAGCAGCAAGGTGGGGAGGGGATGGTGGAACAAAGCTGCTCCCCTCAAGCAAGTCAGTCAAGAAGCAGAGAGAAAGAGGAAGGATTGAGAGTCCCGATAGACATTCCCTTCAAAGGCCCACCTCCAGTTACCTACTTCTTCCTGCCTGGTCCCACCTTCCAGGGTTCCCACTACCTCTCAGGAGTGCCATCACCTGGGGGCCACGCCCTTGGCTCAAGAACCCTTGTGGGCCATTCCACATCTGAACTCTGTACCCTGTACTGGCCATCCCAGATGCCAGGCTTTGGACTAGCTTTCTTCAGAAGGCCCAACAGCCTTCAACTCCAGACACTCTTAACAGCTGCCTGGCATTTTGTCCTGGTTGTTAATA
>PVIR01000495.1:139312-174575 GCA_004026965.1 Petromus typicus
TACTGGGTGTGGAGACTCATGCCCAGCAGCAACCAGTACCACATACCACAGTGCCGGGCGTGGTGGCTCACGCCTGTAATCCCAGCACTCGGGAGGCAGAGGCAGGAGGATTGCTGTGATGTGAGTTTGAGGCTGAGCTCAGGGCCAGCCTGAACCACAAAGCAAGACCCTGTCTCAAAAAACCTAAAAAAAAAAAAAATAAAATAAAAGGCATCTTAGGAGAGAAAGATCAGTTTCAGGTTGGACTCTTCAGGAAGCAGACTCTGACATGGAGTTCATGGCAGGGAGAGATGATTTAGTTCTTCAGTGGCATCCAGGAGGGCCCAGATGAAACAGGATACAAAACAATTACACAGGGGTAGCATCCTGGAAAGGGGATGGGGCAGAGGTAAGGCTGGGCAGAGGGGAGCGGTCAGAAGGGGTTGCAGGTATGAAGAGTTGCTTTTGGACCAGTAAAGCTTCAAGTATGATGTATCCATCAGTGAAGGGCCGAAGTGGGGGGAAATAGCCAGCCCTGATTACCACCATCTTGTTCACCTATTGGCGACAAGTTACCCCTAGAGGGATGTGACCTCGGTTCAAAAGCTGAGGACAACTGTGCCAAATCCAACAGCTGGAGGCTGTCAGCTGGCCGCCCCTGGAACAGCTGGCTGCAAGTCCTTTCCTGAAGGGACTCTGAGTGACACCTCTCCGTATCTGTCACAGAACTGAAGGGACAATCAGGCGTGGGCCCTGGTGCTATATGTACATCAGAGGCAGGGAGCCTGTCTGCCTTTGGTTGTCACTCTGTAGAATTTTTTTTTTTTTTTTTTTTTGGAGACAAAGTCTCTCTTTTTGTAGTTCAGGCTCAGCCTTGCACTCAGGGCAATCCTCCTGCCTCTGCCTCCTGAGTGCTGGGATTACAGGCGTGAGCCACCACGCCTGCCACTGTAGTATGTGGTACTGATTGCTGATGAGAGTGAGTTACCACGTCCGGTATTGTGGTATGTGGTTACAAGGGACTGAACCGGGGCCCTTGCATTTGCAAGGCAGGCGCCGGGATCAGAGCTAAGTCCCGGCCCTACTCTAGAATTTTTAAAAGTTCACAAGAGCCCTGGAAGGAGAATCGAGGCAAGCAAAGTCCAGTTTCCAGATTATAAGAGGCTGAGTTGGTATGTCGGGGGCTGCTGCATTTGCCGGGTACCCTGGGAATCTCCCCACCCAAGCCAGTGAAAGTGATCCTTTTACACTAGCAACCGAGAAAACCTTTTCTATTTTCCTTTTCCCTAATTCGGTGGAGAAGATGCAAATGGATATGGATTCCATCAAAATGTTCTCACCAGTGATGGATATCCCCTATTTTGTTTCACTCCCGTTTGAGTTGTTAGCGTGGCAGCAATTAAACTTGACAAAATAGTGATTAAAAAACAATGAGAGGCAAATGTACCAGCACACCAGCGCGCATCTAGACCATTCTGAAAATGATCTCTTAAGTGTTTGAAATCTGCTTTATTTTCCTACCGCAGGAATGAGTTTTCAAAAAACAGCACTTAGGAAGGGCATTTTGCCACAAGCATTCCACAACCCCAACAAACAGTATTTCTTTCAAATGGACTCTCCCCCTCCAAATTTTTAGCCGCAGCTCCCAAATCAGACTCGTTGTACAGAAGAAGGAATGAATTGCCACAAAATGCCCAGAAACGGAGCCTTTTCTCCCGCGCTGCTTTTGAGTGACGTAACAAAACTTCGCACTGGCTGGAAACTTGCTTGCTGGGCCCCCAGGGTACCAGCTGGGCTGCCCTGGTCTGGGAGGTCACGACCGCCTCAGGGCTGGGACCTTCAGCTGTGGTCAACCCAAAAAGTCAGCTTCTGTTGTCTTCCAAATAGGATTTTTTTTTAAAATGACATCTGCGTGCTCCTTATAGGACCGAAGTGTGGGACGCACAGGGGACCTTTTAGAGAGAGGAATTAGCAGCGCAGGGCATTTTAGCCGTGGGGGTTTTGTTTGTTTTTTAAATCTCGATGCATATCTGGCTTTCGTGAAGCCATGGTCATGTCTTTCTTTCTGATGTGCAAGCAGCTTTCTGGTCTAATTATAGATGGAGTCTGTGCATCCTTGATCAATAGTTCTGAGTGTCCTCCCGCCCTAAGAGCTGTTTAGTTCCTGCTGATGGGCTGGCATTTCAACCTCCAGCTCAGAGCCGGAGTTGTCAACCCCATCAGCAAAGCCCCAGCTTCTCTCCGAGTGCCCTTTGAACTTTGCTGTGCTTGGATCAAGCCCCACCTCGGGAGGCCTCATCTGCAGGAGGCCGGAGGAGGCTGCAAACAAGCTTCTGGTTGGCCGGAAGAACTGCCACGGGAGACCTGGGTTCAAAGCGTGGTGACAGCCGGAACCTGGAACGCCATCAGAGAACTTCCCCCTTGAGGTGCCCTCTGGGGGGGGGGGGGGGCAGGAGACACGTCTAGCAGCAGAAATGAACCTTGGGAGTCAGACAGCAATCTATGCGCTCATCCTCCATTCTCTCTGCTACAGCCACAAGCGTGCTCACTTTAGAGACTCCAAAAGCCGCTCTGTTTGCAGGCTTCTGTTTAATGAGAGATGCGCTGCACAGGGGTGGCAGGGAAATGAAGAGGCAGAGCACAATTTGACCCGCAGGGCACAGGAAACTGTAGAGCGGAGAGGTACTTAATAACAGGGTTTTACCAGAGGAGAACGAATGGCTGCCCCTGGTACCTTGGTGCCTCCTCTGAGCAACCTTACTTGGGCTTTCTAGATGGGCTCTGGGACCTCTGCCAGGTTGGAGGGCACTGTGGGGACACTCATTGGACACAGCACTGAGTACCAGGTGAAGGATAGCAGAGGACCGGAGGCTAACAATCCCTCCAAGTAAGGTGGCTTCGCAGACTCTCACTGCCCCGGAATTCGGTGTTAGGGGAAGCCCCCGGCTCCCCTAGGCTTGGGCACTTTTCCAGAGCAGGCTTGGGCACGGGCATGGCAAAGGAGGGAGGCAACCCCGGGGAGCACTTGAAAAGCAGCCAGTGTGGGGAAGGCTCCCATGGCCTGCGGCCAATCCTGGCCCGCCTGTTTCTATGGAAACGGGCGCCAAGCTAGGAGCCTGCTGCTTCCGGGAGCCCAGTCCGGGTGGCTGTCAGACTCAGCTGCTGGCTGCCCGCTGGGACCGGGAAGTGCCCTTTTCCAAACCCCATCCTTCCTGGCTCTGAGACAGAGGGTCTCCTGGCATCCACTGAGTGCACAGCCTGGATAGAAGAGGAGAGAGGAGAAGGAGGGGAGGGAATAAAAATATTTACGCTTAACAAACACTTTGATGTTTGAAGACTGTGTGTACAAATGAGGGCTGGGAACATCTTTGGTGAGGGGATGGCGTTTCCAAGCAAATCCTTTCATGCACATGTGCACGTACACACACACACATACACATACACACACACTCTCTCTCACTCTTGATGCATTTGCTTTATCACTGGACAGAATGCAGAGCTGGCCTTGGGAAAAGTGTGAGTAGTGTCAGGTGAGCATCCAGGGACCACATTTATGTGCCTCGTCAGCCCCAAGGTGGCCTGGGTGGCTGGTTGGAGGTGCAGAAGCGGGCTGGAGCCGGCTGGCCACCTGGGGCATGCTGGGAAGGTTTCCTGTTGCAGCTACAGGATGGTCAGGGCCATTGGGACTGGGGAGGCCTGGATTCAACATTGGTCACTGTGAAGGGAAAGCCATGAGACCTGGCATTGTGCTACTTGGGTTAGCACAAAGCCCTTCTCAGAAAAAGAGCACAGCAAACATTTATGTGAGGTTGCCTTTTGTCTTCACGGCCCATAATCACTGGAAATGGTGCATGCCACTCTGCCAAGTTTGGGAAGAGGCAGTGCTGATGATGAACAGGGCTATAAGGCCAGGCTGCCTTGGCAGAAGAGCCTTGGCAAAGTCACATTTCTTAAGTTGGAGGTGAGAATAATAATAGCTCATGGTGCTATGGAATGGACCAAATACTTAAAAATACATGGATTTCAGAGTATTTGTTCAATAAATGTCAGTGAACAATAGTGTTGATGGTTGAGCCTATACGACATGCAGGGAACCATGTTAAACCTGTGGAAGATACAGAGTTACTCAATGTTATTCAGGTATATAGTTTTTCCTAAGGAAATTTATAGTCTAGGGAAGAAGCCAAGAGAAGAGCATTAATAATTATAAACAGAATCGTAAGCTACAAAGTGAAAAATCAAGAGTATTTTTTGTGTCCTTTCTCAAATAGCTCTTTGGAGGTAAAAATAAAGTCAGTGTATATTACTCAGGAAAGGCTAGTTGCTGTAACAACCCTCAAACACCACTGATCATATACTTGCAGTCTTCTATGAAGTGATTCAAGAGACCAGGGGCCTTCCATCCCTTGGTTCTCTTGTCTGCTAGAATCTTAGAGTCCTCTGCTGGCCTTTCTGTCCATCGGACAGAGGGGTAGTGAGAGAGAGCATGTAGGACTAGGCAGAGTTTGAGGTCAGATCTCATTCTGTTCACATTTTAGAGTCCAGAATCCAGTCATTGATCCCATCGTGGGCTACTGGGAAGTGCAGTTTTCTCATGTACCTGATGAATATGTAAAATAAGGACCACTGAACACATACTGTTGTTTCTTCCATGTTGGACAGGACCTTGAGAATTCAGCAGCTGTACAACTTTCAGGGTGTGGATGGTTGTTCTGGTTACTGATTTTATAAAACACCAGAAAACTTAGTAGCTTAAAACAACATTTATTTTGCTCATAAATGTGCTATTTGGGCAGGGCACAGAAGGGTCAGCTCTTCTCTCCTCCACTCACTGTCAGTGGTATCACCTCCAAGGCCGAGGGCCAAATGATGTAGAGGCTGCTCTCTCACGTTTCTGGTAGTTTATGCTGGCTACTGGCTCAGAGAACTGAGAATGGAAAAACAAGGCTCCTTGGGTGTCTTTCTTTCTTTCTTTTTTTTTTTTTGGTGGTATCAGGGATTGAATTTCTTTTTCTTTTTGGTTTATTTTTAAATATTTTCTTCATCGACAAGTGAAAATTTTGTATATTCATAGTATGCAATGTAATGTCTTGACATACATGTATATTATTCTATTAGTCTGTTTCATGTTACTATAATAGAATACCTGAGATTGGGAAATTTATAAAGAACAGAGATTATTTCTTACATTCTGGAGGCTGGAAAATCCAAGGTTCAGGGTCTTATATCTGGTGATGGTTGTCTTGCTGCTATCATCTCATGGTGGAAGGCAGAAAGGCAAGGCAATGTGAAAGAGCAAGAAGGGACCAAACTTGGCCTTGTAGTAAAACAGTTTTGTGATAATGGACCATTCTCATGGTAACAGCATTAATCCATTCATATGAGCTCTGCCTAATCATCTCTTAAATTTCCTACTTCTCAGCACTGCCACATTAGAGATTAAATTTCTAATATACGAACTTGTAGGGAAACATTCGAACCATAGCAATTGTGGAATGACTAAGTCAATTTACTTAACATAAATAAGCTACTTTCCTTCCATACCTATCATTGTGTGTGTGTGTGTGTGTGTGTGTGTGTGTGTGTGTGTAGTGAAACATTTAATGTCTACTCTGAGCAATTTTCAAACATACAACATATGGTCATTAATGTAGTTACCATGATGTACAATAGAGATCATGTATCTATTCTTTCTGTCTAATTTAAATTTTGTGTACTTTGATCAACATTCCCTATACCCCCTCTCTATCTCTTTGTGATCTTTTCATGTGCTGTCTAACACAGAACCTTCATTGAGCGATACTCTTCACATGAAGACTCAGGGTTTGCAAGGCAAGTGTCCTATGGTCAAACAGTATAAGCTGCATGGCCTTCTCCGACCTATCTTTGGAAGGCAATCCCACCTTGGCACCAAGGGAAAAATTTATACAAGCATCTGATCCACAACTCTGGAAACCAAGACATTTCAAATGACTCCATCATTCTTGGCTTGGAGGCCCCAGCTGGCAGGATTTCCGGGAGACTCCTTTCCTCCTCTAGAGTCTTTGGAGTTCCTTGGAACTTCTGCAGGATAGAAACTGAGGGTAAGGACATGGTGAAAGCCATTAAGTTCCCCATTGTCAAAGATTCCTGTTGATACTGTCTATTTTCTTATAATGTACCATGTTCCCCAAGATCTTCACTAAGAGTCTCCTGGCTGTGGGGAGTGAGGTTTAGGTCTTAAGAGCCAAGCAGTGCTTCTGGGAGAGGTTCTGTCACCCCTAGCACTAATGCAGGAGCTTGAGACTAGTCTCCTATCGCACCTGCCACCATCAGTGGGATCATCAGTGACTGAATTTCCTTACTATTCTTCACTGCTGCCTCCTTTTACTTTTCATTTAATTTTTTTCTTCAGTATTGGGGATTGAACTCAGGGCCTTTGCACTGAGCTATATTTTCAGCTTTTTAAAAGCTTTCACTTTTTATTTTAAGACAGGGCCTCGTTGAGCTGCTCGTTTGCCAAGGTTGGGCTTGAACTTCATCCATGGGGAAGAGCTGCACTGGGAGGTTAGTTTCCTGGCACACTGAGCTGCCCTTCACAAAAACTGAGCATGCTCTGTCATCAGAGTTATCAGACAGGAAGTGGTACATGGGTGCTGCAGGAATGAGGGCGAGTGGGCAGGACCCCAACAGTTTCCATCAAGAGAAGAAACCAGCGTTGTTTTTCAACTTTTCATTATGGAAAATATCAGAGGAACACAAAGTAAACACAGCAGTGTGACAAGTCCCCATGGAGCCATCCTCAGCTCTGACAATGACCAGCATTTTTCCTTTCTTGTTTCATTCATAGCTCTGAAGTGATTTTTTTTTTTTCAGGATTGAACCCGGGACCTTCATACTGAGCTACGACCCAAGTCCTTTCAAAAAAAAAAATTTTTTTTTTTTTGAGACAGGGTCTCGCTCTGTAGTTCAGCCTGGCTCTGAGCTCAGTCTCAAATTCGCATCACAGCAATCCTCTTGCCTCTGCCTCCTGAGTTCTGGAATTACAGGCATGACCCACCATGCCTGGCATTGTGGTATGTGGTACTGATTGCTGGTGGACGTGAGTCTCCATGTCCAGCATTGTTGTATGTGGTTATGGGGATCGAACCTGGGCCCTTGCACTTGCAAAACAGGTGCTGGAACCACTGAGCTAAATCCCAGGCCCAAAAAATTTTAAATTTTGAAATAGAGTATTATTACATCGCCCAGACTGGGCTAGAACTTGCAATTCTCTTGCCTCAGTTTAACAAAATGCTGGGATTATAGGTGTGTGCAACCCTGTCTGGATGTTGAACTGAGTTTTATAGGATAAAAGAAACAAGTAGGCAAGTAGGGCAAGACTCCTTGTAACAGAGACACCAGATGAAAGGGACAGGAATGTGAAATCAGGAAGTAAGTCAGTAAGAGTGTTCTTTGACATTTGTGTCATATGTATGACAGAGGAATGAAGTTCAAGTGGGAGGATGGACTGGGACCAGCCTTGGACAGCCTTGGAGAGCAGGTTAAGTGAGTGTGGGGAGACATTCTGCAGCTAGTTGCGTGATGAATAAGCCAATAATGTGAGCTTGGGCTTTCCTGAAACAAATCCCAAGAAGATTTGGGGATAGGAGATATTTGGAAGATGGTGCTAGGAAATAACAACGGAGTGGAGAAAGGAGATAGGCAAGAAAGGCAAGCATTAAGGATATTGCCAAGCCAGCTACTACTGCGGGCAACTGCAGCTCAGTCCCACAGGGAGCTCTGGAACATACTGTAGACCACAGGGCTCAACGTTATCCCTGCAAGTGGTGGGGGGATGGGGTACTTAGCCCCTTCCAGCTTGCTGGTTGCTGTACCCTGGGAGTACTCTTTCCCTTGCTTTTCCAGTTTGTGGTTCTGGAAAAACCTCTCAAGGGTTGAGATATAGACAGTGAGAAATGGAAATCTGCCAGAACACACCAAACTGGAAAGGTTGGAAAGAAGATGGACACAGCACTGGGCTGCTCCGACACATGTCTGAGATGGAGTTTACTTGGAAGCAGGAGGCCTGATGGATTGGGGCAGGAACACTCAGGAGGCAGGGACACCACAAGCAGGCTTTTGCTGTGTCCAGGTGGGAGGTGATGGAGCTCTGAGCTAGGAGAGTGGGAAGGAAGAAGAGGCGACAGATGGGGAGAGAAAGATTGGGGAGGGATCATCAACAGGATCTGGCAACTGAGCTCACTTGTACACACACGTAGGAGGCAAATTACCAGAGATAGATTATAAACAGTGCTCAAGCATAGTAGCTACATTTTTAAACTTCTGGTAAAGCAATCGAATTCATCAACAATCCTGCTGGGTCTCTCTCAATTCCAGCAGCCCTGCCAGGCACTCAAAGGCTCAGAGGTAGAAGATTATAGGACTGGGAAGGCTGGCATCTTCTCAGGTGTGGCCACAGGCCTGGCTCGTTCCAGACTATTCCAAGCTATGCTGTAGCGGGGCTGAGCATTGTAAGAACAGCACCGGTTACAAGTCAGGAGATCCTGGAGCAGGTTTCTCCTCCACTGTAAAGTCTGGAGCAAAGCACTGGCCTCTGTTTCTTTGCAGTAGAATGGAAACGATAGCACACACCCTCCCTGCCATGACGTATTTCCTGAGAGTACAACCTGTTTATATGTCTCTTATGGTTAGGTCTAGAATGTCCTCCAAATCCTACTGTGTTCAGAATGGGGCTTGTGGAACATGACTGGATCGCGGGGTCCTGTATTCAGTGGATGAACCCATCCAAGGGCCACTGAGTGTGTGATCCAAAGGGTGTCCCCCAGCTTCTTATTCATACTCTGCTTCCCTGTGACACGAGCAGCTGTCCCCCACCATGCTCCTCTTCTCTGGAGCCTGAAGGCTGTTGACTGAATCCTCTAAAAACCATGAGCCCAAGCAATGCTCTCCTCCTTCATGTTATGAATGCGGGGCACTGTGTCTCAGTGACCGGAAGGTGACTAAGACAGGGTCATCTTGTGACATTCCTGGCACATCTTCCCCTTTTTTTTCACTGCTCATAACATCTTTGTCTCTCAGGGTCTGTGCTCTGCTCATATCCAGTAGCTCTTTCCATATATCTGCATGTTTCTGAGAGCCCTGTGCCCAGGAAGACAGCTCCATCTGTGTGGGGCAGCCCAGAAAGATCTAGTGTGCTGGGCTGAATAATAATGGCCTCCAAGGATGCCCATGGCCTAGTCTGAGATCTGTGATTATGATACCTGATGGCAAAGGGACTTTACAGATATGATTCAAATAAGGATTTGAGATGGAAGATTATCTGGATTATCCGAGTAGGTCTTTATAAGACGGAGGCAGGAGGGCCAGAGTTGAAGTGTGATGTGACAATGGAAGCAGAGGAGAAGGAGATGTGACAGCGGTAGCATAGATCAGAGTGATGCAGGGTGCTGTAGTCTAACTCACTGTCCTGCAAAGGTCCTGTGCGAAAGGCCTGGTCACCAGGGTGGGATTACTGGGAGATGCAGTGGAAGCCTCGGGGAGGGGGACCCCAAGGGCGGTCGTTAGGTCGTTAGAGAAATGCCCCCAAGAGGGATTGTGGGACCCTGGTCTCTTCTTTCTCTTTCCCTTCTGCTTCCTGGCCGCAAGTTGAGCTATTTGTTCTGCCCCAGTCTTGCCAATACTGTAATTAGGCATGCCCTCCACTGCCTCAGGTGATGAGTCTGCCTGGTCTTGGACGAGAACCTCCATGCTGTGAACTAAAAAAACTTCCATAAGTTTGCAAGTTAATTATCTCTGGTATTTTCTTACAGTGACAGAGAGCTGACTATCATGGGCTAGGAACTGAGGAATGTGGAAGGCCTCTGGAAGCTGGAAAAGACAAGGAAGGCGATTTTCCCCTGGGAGTGCTAGAAGGAACACAGCTCTGCTGACCCATCTTGGATTTCTGATCTCAAGGAGAGAATAAATCTGTGCTGCTTCAAGCCACAAAGTTTGTGGGAAAATCTGTTATAACAGCAATAGAAACTCATATATTAAGGAACCAACATTGTTCCGAGAGTAGCCCTGAGCAATGCCTGGTGGGTGTGGGTGGATAAGTACCCCAGTTCCCTCACCCCTCAGGAAGGGCAACTCTGAGACGCCTGTTTTCTGTCACTCTAATTTCCCCCATAGGAGTACACTCTTGGTGCTGTGACAGCTGACTTGGTAACATGGCCCCTTTGTATCCTTTCTGGTCTTGTATCATTTTAATACTTCCTTGCTAAAGATTTCTGGCATCCATTCCCAAATAAATATTTTATTCCGAGATCTTTATTTGGGATCTGCTTCTGGGGAAACCAATTTGAAGTATCTCACAGAGAAGGCCTGTGGGTCAGGGCCTGTGTCAATGACATTTCATCTGACCAGACTGTAACGTGGATTGTGTTGCTATTTTCATAGGAGGAAGTTCAGAATTTGGGTTGTGTCTCATAGCTAGAAAGAAGAGTGGCCCAGACTTGAAACCAGTAGTGCCTGAATCTCAGGTCATGCCTCATCTGTGGAAAATCTGACAAGAGAGAAGGGTTTACAAAACTCCTGATGCTCAGGAGAGCCCACTTCTGGGGTTCCTGTCTTTTGCTGGGACCATTTTCCTTTTGGTGGTCATCTTAGGCCAGTTGCCCTGTTAGACTCATGATCTCATAGAACCATGACATCCAGTAGTTAAACTGTGTTAAGCTGCCAGGTCTGCCATAACAAAGCACCACAGATGAGGGGTTAAATGTCTTGTTGCACAGTTTTGGAGGCTGGAAGTCCAAAATGAAGATGTTGTTAGGGTTGGTTCCTTCTGGGGTATGAGAAAAGTATCTGTTTTAGGCCCTTCTCCTTGGTTCATGCATGCCCGTCTTCTCTGTGACCTTATATCATCTTCCCTCTCTGTCTGTCTCTGTGTCCAAATTTTCCTTTCTTAAAAGGACATCGGTCAGATCAAATTACGCTACAGGGGTTTAACATATGACTTTTTGGGGAGGATGAAAATCAAGCATAACAGCACCAAGGATCAGCCTTTTGAAATAGACTTGGAGTCAAATGCATTTTTTCAAGGACGCTGGTTGTCTTTCGCTGGGACTCTAGAATGCATCACCTTTTTTGAGGGAGTCCAGTGACTGAGTCTAGCCATGAATGAGGCAGGGAGGTGCTTTTGTGTGTCTGGTCAGCTGATGGGAAAGTGTCAAGATCCTAGGTTGATGGTTTCCTGTGGCAGAGAAGATCAGGCTGCCACCCTCAGTCTGTATCTCCCTGGCCCCTAAAGGAGGATGCTGGTCAGTTGAGACCTGACTGAGGGCAGACAGCAGTCTTTCTTGTTCATCGTCATGTACTAGTGCCTGGCACTGTGCTTGGCACACAGCAGGGTTCTGGCAAGTGTACTGGTTGCTTGAATGGACCTTGGGTGTCTGGTCACTTCGGAGAGTCACAAGAACCTTTGTGGATGAGATATGAAGTTGGAGTTAAAAGAGACTGAGTGGGGAGGAGAAAGCTGATGAGAGTGCTGGGCCCTGCAGAAGAAGAACCCAATCCACACTGCCACGTTCACAAGAGTGAGCTGTGTGGGCGCTGGGTGGTTTTGTGGTGAGTTCATGGACTTGGCAGCCAAGCTGACCCACAGGAGCTGTTTGCCTGTGTTGCTGTGCCTGGGGAAACCATGGTCAAGGCTGGCTCAGGGAAGAAGAGACCTCCAGGAGGAAGGGAAAGGGGCAAATGAGGGGTAGAGGGAAGACCAGCACAGGTCGTCTTCTACCAGTTTCCTAGACTGCTGGGTCATGTTACCACAAATGAAGTGGCTGAGCTAATGGAAATGGATTGTGAGTGGTTCTAGAGGTTGGAGTCTGAAATCACGATGTAGGTGGAGTTAGTTCTTCCCGGAGTCTCTGGAAGAGATGCTTTCCTCACCACTGCTCTGGCTTCTGGTGGCTTGTCCTTGGTGTTCCTCATCTTGTGGCTGGTTCTCTCCAGTGTTTGCCTCTGTTTCTACATCACTTTTCCTCCTAACATTTCTTTTTCTGTAAAGACATTAGCCATTAGAGTTAAGGCTCACCCCAATTCAGGAAGATCTCCTTAACTGGGGAGACCCTTATCTTAATTAAGTCAGCAAAGACCCTTTTTCCAAAAATGGATATGGTGAACAGGTGCCAGGTGAACATACTTTAGAGGTCCACCTTTTAATTCACCATAGATTTGAAGTTGGGTTCTGGCCAAACCTTTTAAACTGAGACATGGAGAGGTTGCTGGCTGGTCTCCTGAGACATTCTATTCTGCTGTGCAGGGCACGAGTGACCTTCCCTGGTATCCAGCCTGAAGTAGTCCCTGGTGAGGAGGTGGGCACCACCTATTCCTCTCACAGAGCCAGGTGCGGGGAGTGGGAGTGGGGTGGGGAGGGAGCAAGAGCAGAGTCTCCAGACTAGAACCTGAAGCTGCATGCTTCACCTGCAGCACCAAAGACAATAGCTAAGAAATTCCACAGGAGACCAAAATGCAGATTCTTCAAAGGAAATATCAAAGAACCAGTTAAAGGACTTTAAATCCAGAGGAGGATATAAAAAGTTGACTAGAGGAGACACTGGATTTTCTGTGAGCAGGTATCTTTGGAGAGAACTGATCCCTTGCTGTGAACCCCCAGAGTCCCGCCTAGAAAAGTGGGTTAAAGCGTCTATGGGGGTGGGGAAGGTGCTCCCTTGTAGCCCACAATTCATGATGTCATACTCCGCTTGGAGAAGCATCATGCTTAGCTTCTGAGGGATTAGCTTAAGTCAGTGCAAGGTGGAAGCAGATACTTACACCCTTCATGCTTAGCTTCTGAGGTTACTGGGCACGTGGGTTAGAATTTGATACATGCTTTTCTTCTCGGGAAGGAAAAGGAAAAGGAGAAACAGAGAGAGGAAAAGGCCATGCTTTTGTAGGAAAAATGAGTGCCTTCCCTTGGACGGCATGTCAATGGGCCATTGGTGCAGGAGTATCAGGCACTGAGCTCCAAAGCACAGTAGGGACAGTGGTCCAGTCTAGGGTCATCTCTACAAGGGCCACTGCCCAGAGGGCTCTTGGTTTCCCAGTGTAGTACCTTAGCGTTTCTCCCTTCAAAGCCTGGAACTTTCTGCCATGGACATTCCCAACTTAGGTACGTGCTTGGGTCCTGGTTGGCCAGTGTCAACATGTCAGGGAGCTCGTGTCCCTGGGGATTAGTCTAAATCAGAGCAAGGTGGAGGCAGGTACTTACACCCTTCATTTTTCTCATCCTTGGATGGAACAAGTCTGATGTGTGCTCCACACAGCTTCTCGGGTCCCCAGGGGGATGAATGTACCTGCCCACAGCACTCCTTGTGTCCATCATCTTTGCATCCCCGACTCCCGGACCTCTCTCTGGCTGGTGTACTCTTGGATTCCCTCCTTCACGAATGACTGGTTCCAGAATCCTTGTCCCTACATCTCCAGGGTGAGCCCAAACTAAGACAAGGTCGGCCTACTGTGGGCAGCAGGAGAGGCAAGGTATCTTGCCATGGGACATGTCCTTGGGAGCCCTGAAAAGCATACAAAAGCTTCTATGATAGAGCCAGAGATTGGGCAGGCCCAGGATGTCATGTGACAAGTGCCCCGCTGAGACAGAACGTGTTCTCCCCCTCTCTTCCTTCCTCCCCACCCCTGAAACTAGCTGACGTAGAAGATGTCCTTGGGAAGGAAGAAACACAGATGCCACCCTAAGCCCCAGAGGCTGGTGTCTGTCCACACTGCAGAGGGATGTGAACGCAGCTCCAAACCATACCTCGTGCTGTTGCTGTCACCTGAGTCTGGGTACCGATTTGGAGGCTGTGTGTGTGTGCACATGCGCACGCGAGGCTGCAGTGACCTGGCAGAAGAGGAATCAGAGAAGTCATGGAGTCTGGGAGCGGGGGAAATCATCCTCTGCTGGGGTTCTCTTTTTCTCTTCTTCTTCTTTTTTTTTTTTGAGACATTGTAGCCCAGGATGGCCTCAAATTCACAGTGATTTTTCTGCCTCCAGAGTGCAGGATTACAGGCATGCGCCACCAAGCCTGGTTTGCTGAAGTCATTTGCAAGGCACAGCTAGAGGATATTTGTTTCCAGGGGCTGCCACAATGAAGGCCTACACACTAGGGGGCTGGAAGCAGCAGAAATCCACATTCTGACAGTTTTGGAGGCCAGCAGTCTGAAAGTAGGGTTCTGGGGGGAGGGTTGGCTCTTTCTGGGGGTTCTGAGGGAGATTTGCTCCTGGCCTGGCCTAGGTGCTCAGGGCTCCCTGCTGTCCTGGCTGTTCCTTCACTTGGGGATGCCTATTTCAAGCTGTGTCCCAGTCTTCACATGGCCTCTCACTGTATGCCTTTCGGGCCAAGTTTTCCTTCTTTTATAAGGACACAGTCATAGGATTTGGATCTTAAATCCAGTATAACCTTATCCTAATTTGCACACAGCTGCAGAGAGTCTGTTTCCAAATAAAGTCACATTCATGGGCACCAGAGGCGGGACTTCTATATATGCCTTTGGAAGACATACTTCAACTCATAACAGAAAGTACGACAAACATGTATTTGGTGCTAACTCTTACGAAGTGCTTGTTCCATATGCTGGACATGTTTTGGGAGTGTCTGATAAGCAGTGTCCCCACAACATCTCAGCTCAATGGTCAGCACAGAAAGGAGTGTCACAGGCTCCTACATCAAAGCATTCAATGATTACAGTGTCTGTCCACTGATCCTGTCTGCCCGGAACTTCTCTTCCAGTTGTGTAACTCTCCTTTGCCATCCTCTGTGATCCGGGTAGATGGTCAGTGAGTGACCCAGGCCTACCTCCCTCCCGCCAAACTCTCTTTTCTGATTCAACATGATTGCTGCAAAGGGAATCATACAGCTCTATCAGGGTCCCAGGGAGAGATCTGAAGACAAGACAAGAAGCTGGAGTGTGAGCTGGGCTTGCCCTTTTATAAAGACCTGGTTCTTAGAAGAACTAACTTGGTCCCATGAGAACAACACTGATCCCTTCTGGATCTCCCTCCTGAAGGTTGTGCCCCCAAGGACCTCTCCTTGGCTCCACCTCTTAAAGTTTCCATCACCTGTCACATCAACCACAATGGGAACCAAGCATTCAACACATGAACTTATAGCCAAATCACAGCAAAGCATACAGAAGAGTAATGGAATGAACTTTGCTGTACCAAATACTCACTGTCAATCTGTTTCTTTTGTTGGAACATTCTTATCCCCTCCCTCCTCCTCCACCACCTGATTTTAGAACAAATTGCACTATTACATAGTCTTACCTGTAAATATTTTTGTTACCTAGCTTTAAAATGTTGGGGCTTCATAAAAAGGTAACTGAAATATCATTATAATATCTAAAAATATATTAATCATCTCATAGTAGTATCAAACACTCAGAGAATACTGAAGTTTCCAATTGCTTTGTAAATGTCATACTTTAAAAAAGGATTCTTTGCTTTGAGATCCAAATAAAGGCCATGTGTAGCAAATAACTGCGTCTAAGTTCTCTCCCTGTCTCTCTCTCTCCCCCTCTTTCTCTCTCCTTGTCATTTATTTGTGGAGGGAGACAAAACTTTTGTCTTGTAGTTTCTCATTGTGCTTTTTCTGCATGACATACACCCCTGTAATCTCATAATGTGGTCCCTCCTTCGGACTCAGGTGTGTGGGGGGAGGAAAGGGTAGAGGAGGGTGTGCTACTCATGGTGCTGGGCGCTTGATCAGGAGGCTCTGAGTCTGGCGATTCTCCTTCCTTGATGATTCTTCTTTCGTGTCAGGATTACCGTCTGCATCTATCACATCAGGGTCCACAAGTTGTGCCTAGAATGCTCCTTGCGCCTTTGTAACCAGTCACGTCTTATGGTCCTCAGATCTCTGCTCAAAATTTGTTTCCTTAGGGAATTGTTTCCTCACCCCAGATAAACTCACACCTCCTTGCCAGAAAAGCTCATAGCAACTTCCACCTCTTAGGCTGAGCTCCTGCATCCATTTAGGATTCTTTGTCCTGCAGATTGCAAACCATTGAGGGTAGAGACTGAGCTTGCTCTCCTGTGCATTGGATTTCTGTTGCCTGGAACCGAGTAGTTGCTCAGGGAGTATTTCCTGAATGAATGAGTTTGTGAGAGTGTTTAGCGGCCCCCTTCTCCCCCCAGCCCCGGACTGAGGCCTGGTGTGACACATAGAGTAGCTTTTGGTGAGCACAGTGCGCTTACCATGGACCGCCTCTCTGTGGATCCTGATGTCCTGTCTCCACTCTTGCTGCTGCTGAATCACAAACTGCAACTTGCTTCTTTTAGCCTGGTGGCACTGGAAAAATAAATAACTCCTTTCCTTCTTTCTCCCTGGTTCTTGGAGATGCAAAGTATCCTATCTTTAATTACTGCCTAAAATGCAAGATTTTGATTTCCTGGATTAGAAAATGATTCTCTCTCAGTGAGGCCTTCCAGGGGAGCCCTTTGCATCTTCCTTTGATCTTTGCAGAGCAGAAAGCATTCCTGGTCCCCCACCCCGCCCCATGAGGAACAATACAGAAGGGGGGAAATTCAAGGAAGAAGCTCTCTTAGGGTGTCGGGGAGGGAACTCGATGGGCTGCTGGTCACAGACCAGGGAATTTCAAGCTGCCCCACCAGGCCTCTTTCCGCTCATGCTAGAGGACATGGGAAGTCTAAGTTGTCTCAGGAGACCCTTTGCAAGATGTGGTCACAGAGGATCAAGAACTCCCTTCTCCTCTGGGTGTGGGGGCTCACTTCTGTAATCCTAGCACTAAGGAGGCTGAGGCAAGAGGATCACTGTGAGTTCAAGGCCAGCCTGGACTATACAGTGAGTTCAAGGCCAGCTTGAACTACAAAGTGAGATCCTGTCTCAAAAACAAACACAAAACAAAACAACCATTTCCCCCCAAAACTCAAAACCCCAAACTCCTTCCTCCTGAAGGTTATGGGGAAGGAGACACCTGGCTTCAGCTGGGGCTACCTGTATGTAGCCAAGGAAGGCTGGACAGAGCTCCCAGAGCAAGCTGCCCTGGCATGGGTTGATGCTAAAGGTACCCTGCAGAAAACAGAAGGCCCCGGGGAGCTCCCAGCTTCCCTTACTGCAGATACAGAGCCCCATATGCCAGGCAGAACACAGGAGGGAGACTAGGGTCAGTCAGGTCACTGGGCTGAGAGCTGGCCTCAGCCAAGTTTGTCTTTTGGGATGGTCAGCCGGAGCCAACTCATGCCTTGCAGACAGGCCATTCTGGGGACCTGAGTGGAGGGAGCTTGCCAGAGCCTGCTTATCACCTCGACTTTCGCTGAGGTCTTTCTGGAGAATATGGTGATTTCTTTCTATTCTTTTGTGTATTTGATTTAACTTGAGTAATTTTTTTAAAAAAGTAGTAGAAGATAATGAAGCTTGTATTAAAAAGCTGTAATCCACTGCTACTTCTGGGTTACAGCTGTTGTTTTCCAAGGAAGTCATCTTGGGAGGCATTTACCAATTGCCAGGTGGTTAGGCTTACTCCAAAAAGCTATGGGGACACGTTTTGTGGATAAAGGTTTTGAAGCCTGCATCATGGACTTCCGGGTGGCTTCAGTGGGAGCAGATCTCGGTTCTTTAGGGTCAGAGCTGCCCCCATCATGGGCTTTGGGTCTTTCTGGCTTGTCACACTGTGCTCATCACCTAGCAGTGTGCTGGTAGATATTTATGGGACAGAGAAATGATCGGACCCTTCCCAGGGTCAGAAATGAGGCACGATGATGAGTCACAATGGCACGAAGAACTTGCTTGCTTGCTTGTCAGTGGCTCTGAGACATGTTTTTGGAAAACAGCTTCTTGGTATGTGAGCCTCTGGCATGTCCCTAGAGCTGGTGGAGCTAATGTGCATTGGCAGGAGCACCACACTGGACAGCAATTCTTCTATCATTGGGATCATTGGGACCAACATTCAGGGACTCTGGGAACCTCGCCATGGCTTCCTTTGCTCTGAATTGTTAGCTCCTTGCATGGCAATCGGCCCAGTTTGCATTCTCTGAAGGATGTGGGTGCAAGTCATCTAGCTGGAAAGAGTGCTAGGGGTACAGAAGAGAGACAGGGAAGGAAGAAAAACCAATCCTCAGTGTGCTGAGGAGCAGGTGGGCAAATGAAGCTCCATCCCGCTGAGATCCTTTTGCAAAAAACCAATAGGGAACATAGCCCAGAGTTGTCCACTGCTGTGCAGCTGAGGTATGTAGATACCAACTCCTGCCCCCATTGTTATTGAGGGGGACACTGTTGTGTCATTCTCTCCATGCTTCCAGCCTACCTTCAGTGCAGGCTGGGCACACTCTTGCTGCCAGGGAAAGCCTGGGGGCAGACGGAGCAGTGCTGGAGGCAAGAAGCCAGCAGAGCGTCCAGCGCTCTCCACCAGGCTGCGGGTGACCTCTGGAGTGGGCTGAAGGGATAAAGGACAGACAGGGCAGTATGTTCTATAACAAGTGATCAATTGTTTGCTGACTGAATGCTTGCTGAGTGACTATGCCTGAACTATAGATCCTTGCAATGATTTTGCAAATATCACAGTCAACAGGAACAAGCCGTCTCCATTTTAATCTCACACACAGGTGTACACAGATGCCAGGCCTAGAAGATTGAGCATTAAATGCATATTAAACGATTTATAATTAGTTCTGCTCGCAGTACACAATGTTCATTTCCATGTTCTCAGCAACCTCCTAACAACAGCCCTTTACATGTTTATGTACTGGGAAGAGGGTGGGGTTTGGAGTTAGGCACCCTTGGGTTTGAATCTTACTGCCACCTCTTTGTGACCTCGGACAAATTATTTTGTCTCTTTGAACCTCTTCCCCTGGGAAATAAAGCAAGGATGTCATTTCCCTGAGCTATTTTGAGGATCAAAAGAGATAACGTTGGTACAAGCAGTCAGCTATGTAGAAAGCACTGTAGAATGTGAATTAGTGTTTTCTTTAAGGTTCTTGCTGCATTCAGAACATTCCTTTATTTAGTAAATATTTATCAAATGCCTGTGATGAGCTGGACAGTGTTCTAAGTGCTGCAGAAACAACTATGAACAAAATAGTCCCCAAATCCTTGCCTTTGTGAAGCTTAATTTCTAGTAGAGAATCTACAGACAATAAACAAGATAAACCAGCTTGTTTTATAGTATGTTAGAAGGGGACAAATTCCATGGAAAAAACATACCCAAGAAGGAAAATAAACAGTGCAGAGAGAAAGTATGTAGGATGGTGTATTTGGGGGGGGGGCGCTTAGATGAGACCTCACTGTGAAAATGACAGTTAACTGACAGAGGGAGGGAGGGAAGTATATCGGTATCTAGGGAGGAATAGTCCAAGCACAGACAATGGTGCAAAGGCTTTTGGGTAGAAGTGCATGGCTCTTGTTTGAGAACCAATGAAGGTGCCAGTTGTACTCATGTTCTGGGGCTGTTGTGATGCATAACCAGAAACTGGTGGCTTAAACCATAGGCACTGAGCCTCTCCCAGTTCTGGAGGGTGGCAGTGAGATGTTAAGGATCCTTCCTTACCTCCTCCAGCATTCAGTGGCACCAAGTGCCCTTGGCTGGTGGCTGCCTCATGCCAATGTCTGCTTCCAGTTTATGTAGCCCTGTCTTCTTTGCAAATGTCTTTCCTCTGTGTTCTCTTCCAAGGCCACCTATCTGTCATTGGACCTAAGGTCTACTTGAATGATCCAGGCTGATCTTGTCTATGATTTAAAGATACCTGCAAAGACTATTTTTTCAAAAGCTTAGCTTCACAGGGCCTGGGGACCAAGGTATGGATGCAGATTTCAGAGCCATCCCTTAGCCCATGGCCCCAGTGTGACTAGAGAGGTGTGAGCCAGGAAGCACCTGGAAGACAAGGCTGGAGAGCTGGCATCACTTGCCCAGAGACAAGTAGGCCTCGGTGCCTGGCCAGTTGGGTGGCCATAGCAGCCTGCTCCCCATCTTCCCATCACCAGGTTTTCACCAACAGTGATAGTTTTCCGTCATTCTGCCTTTCCTGGCCTCCTTCCTGGAGTGGTGAGAGGTGCACTACTGGCCCAGGTCTTCTTGTCTCTGCAGCCCACAGTCTGATAGGACCTTTCTGTTAGTCCAAAGTGTCCAGCCCACTTATGCCTCCTACTATAGAGCCGTGGGTTCGACCTGTGTTCTGGCCGGGGCTGTTGGACATATTTACATCCACTGTACCTTAGTGCATTATGGTACAGGGTGCTGGGAAAAGGCCTTGTGAACAGTAGGATGGCTCCATTCGATTTGTCAGGGGTGTTGCCCCCAGACACCTGTGCCAGGAAGACTTATAAGGAGGAGGAAGGCAGAATTCACTACCCAAGGGCTCTTAGAGTATCATGGCAGAAACAGGCATCTAAACAGCTACACAGTCCTGCCTCATCTGTGGGGTATCTAAAAGCATGGACAGTGCTATGGTGTTTATTACACATACGTATGAAAAACTCTGGTGGACAAAGAAGGCCCAGTAAGAGATTAACAGCAATAGTGACATGGAGTGACCTTAACACTATGCTGTGGCAAAAGTCCTAAATGTGGTCTGCCTCTCTGAAAATACCTTGTAAGCTGTCTTCACTGTTTCACAATGATGTGAGATGACTGATGCCTATGAGACAGGTGGGTGGTGCGGGCACTGTGACATCACATGAGGGCACCGGTGACATTTTCCAGGACTCCCAGAAGCTGTTCTGAGAAGTGTAAGGCAACCGTGTCTTCCTGCTCTATTCTGCCTGAGGCGTGGGTCAACCCTTTGTGCAGTGGATCTGCACTGTATACACGACCTGCTCATTAGTCCCTCAGCAGCTTTCTCCTTTAGATCAACTGTCCCCATGTCGGAGGGCTTGTGTTCAAATAAACTTCAGAATGGCACATGATATAACACTTTGGAATTATTGACTTTTGAAGTTTTCTATTTCATACTTTCAGATCATTCTTGACTTCAGGTACCTGAAAGCGATGAAAGTTAAATTTCAGGCAAGAAGGTAAGGTTTCTATCTGTCACTAATACTCGGAGTGGCTGCTGTTTATGACCTGGCTGCAGCACTGCTGTCTCTCAGTTCCACTGCCCCAAAGCTTGGTGTCCATCCTTGCAGAAGCCACCAGAAGGTGGGGGGAGCTGAGGCCCTGGAGATATGCTGTGCTCTGATAGACACCCCAGGCTCCTTGTCCCGAGGGCCTGATCTCAGGAGTTCTCTGGGACTCCTCTCCTGTTGTTGGTTTCCATTCCCATCATCTGTCCACATTCCTTCCTTCACTGGGCAGCCAGGACCCATATCCTTGTTCCCAGTTATGCCTTTGGGAAAAACCAAACTGTGACTGCAGCCAGAACGTGACTTCACACCTTGAAGCAGCCTACTGGGAGCCAGTGAGAGAGGAGGTACCAAGTCTGTGGAACGCTCTTGGAAAACCTCTTGGAGGAGATGCAATGTGCTCTGAGTTTTAAAGGCCATATGAGTTTAACAGGAAGTGTAGGGCAGTCGAAGAGAAGCACATAGTGTTAGCAGAGAGAAGGGGGGCAAATTACAGGTGGATTTAGGGCTGGGAACTGGGGTCAAGGTGCATGGATAAAGCAGAAGAGGGGGAGGATGTGAAGGTGAGGACAGTGGGTTGGGAGGGGCTCCCCACGCCAAGGTGAGGCTTTCTAATGTTGTTCAGCAGATGTTCACTTTGTTCTACAGTATTCAGGGCCTGGAGTGCAGTTCCTGTAGTGTGGTCTGCAGGCAGGAGCAGGATGGAGCCCACTGGCCTGTAGTCACAGGAGGTCCTGGAAGAGGCCAGACAGCAGCCCGGGCATCACACTGGCGCCTCTTCCGAGTAGCCTGGGTTTCACTCTGTCCTCCGCAGCCTGGTTCTTGGCAGTAGTCCTCGGGGCACTGAGGGAAGCAGGTTGTCTTTGGGATGCTTTCCTCCTCAGTTTCCTCCTTGAACCTTTCCTCCTGTCCTGCACCATTCTTCCTTTCTTCCAGCACAGTGTCTTTCTGTTCTTTCCTTCTCTTAACCTGTTACTATTTACATTCAGGGTTCTTTCTAGTACATTCCTTTATACGTGTCAGTGGCTGATCAGAAAGCAATGTATTAATATACATTATGGAAAGGCATAATTAAAACCTAACAGAGGATAAAGTCCTTGTTGGATTTACGCCATAAGAATAAACCTTGTAGAACTGAAGTATGGAATAAGGTGAATAGTTTGTGGAGCTTCCCTATTTCCGTGGAACTGTAAACAGGGCGTGGGGCTGGCATGGGCGTGGGGCTGTCTGCCAGGCTGCTTCAGATCTGATGCCAGTGCTCCTCCTGCCTGCAGGGTGGAGGTATCCTCTCCCAATATCAGCCCTTGTCCTCACTGGCAGAAGGAGTCCCCTGTTCTGCCTGCCTCGGGTCAACTCGGGTCTTTGCACACGGCCTGAGGTCTGCTCTCCCCTCCTGCCGTGCGGGCTTGTGACCCTGGTGCTGTTGCCCGTGGCAGAGGCCCAGAGCACAGGGTCTGCAGGCAGCCAGGACCTGGGTGACCCCCCCTTGGCTTCCCCGTGGCGCAGAGTGGCCTCAGCTCCCTGCTGAGGCTTGATTAACTCTGGTGGCTGCCTCAGCTTGGGCAAGACTTTTTCTTTTTAATGAAAAGGGGAAAATTAAAAAAAAAAAAAGGTGACAAGTCTGCCTTGAGTCTGAAATTACCCGCAAAGTCACCTTTTCCAGGGCTCGCAGACACACTGCCTCTGCTCTCGGCTAACCATATGCTGCCACCGCTGCTGGCCGTGTCCTGGGGGATGGCTTTTTCCCCTTCAGCAAGCCTCCAGAAATGTCATCGAAATTTATATGCTTATTCACAGAGCCGATAAAGCAGAAAACTGGCGTTTCAGCTATTTTTGTTTTGCTTTGCAGATGGAGAGGAAGGAGCATAAATCTCTCCCTCATTGGGCTCCGTGGCCCCCGCTCCAGTTCACGTCAGACACTGCCCAGCCCGTGAGGGCCACCCTCTGGGCTGTGGGACCCACCCTTCTCATGCCACCACCCACATCGAGCAGCAGACTCCAGAGGAACAGAGATCCAGCCACGTTTGCTGTTTCTCGGGCTCAGGATTCCAAAGGGACCCGTGTCTCCGGCTGGCTCATGGCAAGAGGGTGCTGTGTGACAACTGTCTCTGCGGGCAAGAAGAGGACAGAGGGCTCTCGTTCTGATCTACTTACAGATTATCAGCAGCAGGGCTCCAAAATCACTGTGTTTGCATACTATTGCTGGGTGACAGGATGTCTTCGGTCTTGCAGGCTTTCTTTTCCTGGCAGTCCTGTGGGCTCAGCTGGGCAGTTCCTACTGGGACTACCAGGACTCCAGATGTGGCTCAGGTCATCTAAATGTGCAACTGGGTTGGGTGTCCCAAGGGCACATTCATGGGGCTGCTAGGGCCCAGTGGACACTGATGACCTGTTCACCTATAGGCTGTGGCCCCCCACCATGGTGTCTCAGGGTGGATGGCTTCTGGCATAGTCCTGGCATTCTTTCAGGGGATTATTCTGTGAGTCAAGTGGAAGCCACATGACCCATTGTCAAATGTTCTGTCATGTCTCTTCTGCTAGGTCAGACCATGGGCAAGCAGAAGGACTAGAGTGTCTGCCTTCACCTGTGCATGCAGGAGGGCTCCTCAGGAGCTAAAGGGGAACCTTCGGGCTGTAGGATAGGGGTCCTTCTATCTTCTATTTGTGGGGAACTGGCTCTGGAGCCATGGAGTTCTCGGCATGGACATGGGAGTGGATAGAGGACTTCTGTCCACTGACCAGCTCCTGATGCCTCCTCCGGGGGAACAGCCCTTCGCCCTGTCAGTTTTGCTCATGCCCATTATGTGCACAGAGAGAGTGTCCAGCACATCACATCTGGTACATCATCCCTGTTTGCAGGGGAAGGGGCAAGGGTGCTCAGATCTGCCTTCCTCATTCCGGGAACAAGGACCCTAGCCTGCTGGCTTCATGTTGTGACAGATCTGTGGTCAGACTGCTTCTCCTTACCTTCTCCTCCTGTCTGGACTGTCACCAGCCACCGTGACCTCTGCAGTCTGTGTCCTTTAAGCCAAGTCATGATTTAAGAGCACAAACCAGAACCTTGACAGCACCCTGTGGGTTTAGCCCCCATGATGGCTCTGGCTTCACCTCCTACTTCTCTGGTCCCCTCCACCACCATGCTGGCTTTGTGATGTGCCTCTGACACACCAGCTGGGTTCCTGCCACAGCACCTTTCCACTTGCTGCTCCCTCTGCCCATGATGCTTTTACCTCAGATAAATGTGAGGTCTACTCTCTCACCTCCTTCTGGCCGTTGCTGCCACGGCACTTCATGAGAAGACCTTTTTCCTGTCACCTGACTTAAAATCGAAGTCTCACCCACCTTCCTCTGTCCAGCTCATCGCTGACTTGGATTTTCAACACAGTGCTTATTGCCTTCTGGCATCATTTTATCAGGAGTTTATTTGTTTCCGATCTGTCTCTCACTCTGTGAGAACAGGGACTGAGTCCTCTTTGGTCACTTATTGCAGCTCCAGTATCTACAATTAGGCTTTGTACCTAGTAGGTTCACAGTAAATCCTGAGTGAAGAACAGACTATAGTCGTTGCTTTTGAGCCACAAGGTGTAACAACCACTTGATTTGTTGAGACCAGGGTCAGCGAACTTTCTGTAGAAGGTGGGACAATGCAGTGACTAGTTTAGGCTTTGGAGGCTATAAGGCCTCTGTCACAATGACACAACCCTGCCATTGTAGCAGACGTGTGGCCGGGGCTGGTGTGTCAGCAAATGGGTGTTTTTGTACCACAATGAAACTTCATTTAAAAACAGGCCACATTTGACCCAGGAGTTCAGGGTTTATCAACTCCTGCTTTATCTACAAAGAAGCCCTTTAAAGTAAAAAATATGACTTACACTTTTATAGGTCAAGCATTTGAAGCACTTGAGCAGCTGACCTGAGGTCACACAGCATGCTAGAAGCAAAGGTGGATAGGGAATCCCGGTTTGTTCTCAGGGCTCAGTTTACCCAAGCTGCCTTGCTGTGGTCCATTTGGAGGAGGCCAGAGGGAACTCTAGCTCAGGGCTCAGGAGAGGTTTCTGTTGGCCTCATGGAAAGCTCACATTAAGTGCTAATTGCCTGAGGTGCTAATTGTCCACGGTGTTGGGTGTTGGTGTAGAGGGCTCCAAATTATTACTGAGAGATGGAGAGAAAGGAAACGGTGAAGGACTGGATCAGGACCTGCATGCCAGAAATGGGGCTGGCTGCAGGCTGAGAAGAGGAAGCGTAGGAAGAAGACCCAGACCGGAGCTGAATATGCAGGAGGATATAATGAAGGTGTGTTCCTTGGGGCAAGCCAAGGGCTTGGGTGTGGAAGGAAGCAGAGCCAGAGAAGGGAGAAGTAGGCTCCACAGGTAGGCCCACACTATGAGGAGCTCGGGACCAGGGAATGGCCGATGGGTGGCCTCCTCCCCAGTCCTCCCTGCTGGTGGCTGGTGGCTACACTAGAAGAGAAGCATGACACAGACATCCCAGGGCACCCAAAAGCTATTGTTGGCAACACTTGCAGCTGGGACAGCAAGTCCTTGATTTATGAAAAGGTCTCTGGTTAGTATACTCCTGCCTTCCCCACACAAGCCCCCTGAGCCAGGTGATCCCCATGGCCCAAAAGCTTGGGATGGAATCACTCTGCCATAACTTCTTTGCTTAGTAAGATTAGTGACAGGAAATGCAAAATAACAATGATTTAAATGCAACTGAAGTATACAAAGTTGGCGTCACACAGCCCAGTACTGTTCAAGCATTTTCACAACACTGTCAGAGATCTGAGCCTTTTCTGTCTTGTTCTACCATCTCACAGTCTGAGATGGCTTCTCAGGCTCCAGCCATTACTTCTGCAGTCCAGCAACTAACAAGAAAGAGGCAGAGATGAAAAAGGGCTCAAACTTTCCATATAAGGACATTCACCAAGAGTCATACAGGACATCTCCAGCAAACTTAGTTGGATAGTCATGTGAGAGCAAAAGAGTATGGGAAACAGCTTTATTTTGAATGTTCTTTTGTTTGACCAGAAATCAAGGGGAGAACTGAGATTAGGGGACAAATAGTGATGTTTTCTTCAACCTGACAATCTCTTTACTTGCAAAGATCAAACCTCCTCAGGTCCCCTCTTCCCAACAGCCCTGCCTCATGCCCTTTACTGGGTAATTATTCAGAAGCATTTTCATTGAAATTTGTTCCCTATCCAGCTTCCCCACTGGGATGGAAACTCCTTGAGGGGAAGGAGCTTGTGCTGCTCCTCTTCTACACTCGGCACCCAGCACTGAGCCAGCTGGTGGCACACAGTAGAGCTCAATAAATGCTTCCAGAACAACTTCTGCTGAGATCCAGTATAGACATTAGGAATGTGTTGCATTTCACACCTCTATTTATTCCATTTATTTATTCTATTCTATTTATTCCACCTTTCCTTTAGAAGGTGTTAGCAAATACCTTTCATCAAACTTGGCATCCCACTAAGGAGTCCTAAGGAACTCTTGTGTTTTCAAAGAAATGACAAGTGATCGGCAGTTACAGCCAGTGAACGTGTTCTCATTTTTACCTGAGCTCAGTTAAGTGCAGAATGTGATTGGAGCATATAAATATGACTTATTGTGCTGTGTGTTTATGGTTGATATAACCATAAGTTGAACCTGGAGCCTTTCACTCGCTTTCAGCAAGAAGCATCAGAGAAAGCTTAGAAATGATGTCCTTAGCCAGGGAATGAGCCCTTTGATCTGCCCACAGCCCCAACAGAGGTCTTCTGCTTCCTCCTGTGGGCCACACCCTCCACAGCTCTCTGTCCACCTCCTCTCCTTTGCCACAAAGAGCCCATCCCTTGCTGACAGATGGCTGGCTGCTTCTGGGGCTGTTTGCTGATCTGATTGCTCATTCTTTTGTACCCCTCAGGCCCTAAAGGAGTTTCACCCTTCAAGAGACAGTTCCTGGCTCCAGTCCCCCTTGGGTGATACACCTGTCTCCCTGAAGGTTGATTCTGGCTCCTATTCACCCACAGCCACCTGCGCCTTCGGAAGTTGTCTTTGGTGGGTGTGACCTACTTTACTGGGAGATTCTGGGAGATTACATGTGCCTCCTGGAGAGTTGGAGGGTACATAGCCAATGACTTCTGCCAGATGGACAAAAGCACTGACACCTTGCCTCTCGTCTCTTGGAGGGGACAACTCTGTGGTGATGTTCATGCATCAGATTTCCCTTTGGGGTCAGACTGAGATAGGATGACCTACTTGCCCCAGTTTTCTTGGAACTGTGGATTTTAAGAAAACCTGTGGTTTGGGGCAAAGCGGGATAGTCAGTGGGTTGGTGGCCCTGAACTTATTAGGACATCTCTCCTTTTGTGCTCCCACACCTCCTACAGGTCCTTCCTGACAGCTTGCCCTTCCTACCTTTGCTGCCTTGTGTTAGGCAGCTTTCTGTCACTGTGGTTTATGCCTGACAAAATCACATCAAAGGAGAGGGTTACCCTGGCTTATGCCTTCAGAGACTTCAGTCTGTGGCTGGCTCTATTGCTTTTGGGCTTGCAGTGAGGCAGAAGTCATGGTGGGAGGATGCAATGGACTGAAACAGCTTACCTCAGGGCATCTGGGAAGCAATGAGAGAGAAGCGGCCAGGGGCCCGGTAACCCTTTGTGGTGACTTGACTCCTTCCCATGAGGCCTTGCCTCCCAAGGGCTGCAGCAGTCCCAACTGGAGACCAAGCCTTCAACCCACGAGTATTGGGAACATTGCCACAGCACAGCACATCCATGTCAGCTGGCAGGGGCCTCTGGGAGAACCCTTCCTGGTCTCCTCCCCTCTAAGTGTAATCCTGTTCTCACAAGGTGGTTGGCTGTGGGCCAGGAGCTCCCGCCGAACTACATCCAGACTTACTCCCTGTGCATCCAGCATGGCTGGAGCTTTGGGCAATGGCCCTTATCAGGGGCTTAGAGAGGTGGCTGACATCCGAGTGATCAGACCCAGGCTCAGGTTCCGTACCCTTGGTGACACTTGGATGGCTTGCCTCCCTTGCTTGTGTCCTTCGGTCTTGTTTCTGTCCAGTGGCTGCCCGTTTGCAGAGGGTTTTTCCCTTCTCTCTTGGAGAGGTGGTGCAGTGCAAGGCAAAAATCTGAGCTTGGGCTTCCAGCCCTGGCCTAGGGTCCACCCCTGAGCCCCTCTTGGGCCCCAGAAAAATGGCTCAGGCCAGAATGGGGATCGGGAGAGTAGGAAAGTACTGGACAGAGACTGACTACAGTACTTCCTCTGAGACTCTGGTCTCATGTCCCTTACCTTCGACAAGAGGTAGCCTGAGTTGGTGCCCCCTAAGCCTGTGTCCCCTTCTACGCAGTGGGGGATCAGTTCTAGGTGTGTGTGTGTGTGTGTGGCGGGGATGGTTGCTTTGGAAAGGAAATGGTTGCTTTGGCTTCTTTGCTTATTTAGATCTTGCAGCTTGTCCCCACCTCTTGGAAATTTCTGGATTTTTATTTGGGGTCAGGCCCTCCACTCCTCTCTGTTGGGCACTGCAGAATTCCTAGGCAGTCCTCTATTCCTGGACTTTTCTCTGGCAGACTGCCTCCTGCTTTTCTATTATAAACTGTACTTCCTTCTCCAAGAACTTTGGTTAGCTACCAATTAGGTACAAATCAAAGCCTGAACATTTTGCTGGGATGATAAGGGCCTTCTACCTCTGAGCCAGCTCCAGGTGTGGCCTGACCTCACCTAGCCTTTCCCGGTGAGTGGCTGAACAGGACTCTCAGATCGCTTTTGATCCTGCCCGGCCTGGCTGGTGGGGGAGAAGTACCCTTCTGACCTTCTTGCTTTGGGGGCACTCAGCCCAGAGTGAGTGTCTCAGGCTTGGGATTCATTTCACAGTCCCAGGACAAATATCTGAAGGAGCTGGATCTAAAACGGGACAACAAAATGGAATGGAAACATGCAAAGTCCTTAGGGGCTTTTTGTTCTGGGCTGGGGCAGGAGATGGGGGAGGGGGCAGAAAGGGGTGTCTGGGGAGCGAGGGAGGGACAGAGGGCAGAGCAGAGGCAGGCGGTTGGCACACCGGGCACTTCAGAGCAGCAGCACCACTGCACTGAACAGAGAGGAGCTCAACACATCAGGAGCACAGTCAGGTGAAATGTGAGGTTAGCAGTGATGGAGTCACCATGTCACCCTTACGTAGGTGAGGAGGGCTCTGCCAGGCTGCTTCAGCCACACCACAAAGGCCTTTCAATGGTTGCATCGGAATGAGTTACTAGCCCTCTTGGGGCAGTGACGTCATAAGAGGTGGCCATCTACATGTTCTTCTTGGCCACTTCCCTCTCCATTGGACTGAGAGGGTTGCAGAGGGTTGGAGCCCTGATTCCTCTCCTGCTGTGGGAGTGGGCCATGCACAACAATAGCCAAGTGTGAGGCACAGCTCTGCAGGCAGGTGGAGCCAGGCTGAGAGCGGATGGCTCTTCCCAGGGCTCTCATCACCTGTCATGAGCAGCTGTCATGTGGCAGGGCTGCCTTGTCCCATGCTGTAGAGAAAGCCAGTCTCAAAGTATCCAGTGCGAATTGTATCAAGGGTGCGGCACAACCCCGCCCTTTGGGAATCTGCTTTTGTAGGACTGTCCTCTCCACAGAAAAAGGATTCTGTTTACTTTCAAGGAGTCAGTGGCTGAGGGCTCTTGCCCTGGCCTAGTCTGTACGCAGTTATGAAACAGAAGTTTCTAGCTTCTCCTCAGGCTGGTCACTGCTATAGGGGAAGCATGCACCTGGTTGCTGCTGTAGGTCTTGCTGCCTCATAGTTTAGTACCACAGTGTCTCAAAGAAGTACCTTATGTTAGGACCACAACAAAATAACAGTCAACCTTCTAAAATAAAAAGCATATATATTTACCATTCAATTAACACAAAGATAAATATACACATCCAACCAGAACGGTGTACAGTGTGTTGGGCATCTGCTCTCAAGTGTGCTTCACCATACCAGTAACCCAGCCCTCTGCCCCATTGTTTCCCCATGAAGAGCCTCTGTCAGACCTTTCCTCTTCTATGCTTCTCAAAAGGGTACTGAGGAGGACTGTGAGATCCAAAAGCCTTGGCTGATTAGTGGTGTCTCCAAGGGGCTCGATAGGGAGAGAGAGGGCCCACAAGCTAGGTATGTACGGTCCTCATCTTTGACAGGCTGCAGCTGCCTGGTTTTCCCCCTGCTTAGATCCCTTCTTAGAGGCCAAGCTAGAGCCAGGTGGGCATGGTGTCTGGGTAAGTGGCTCTTTCTCTCACGATGCTTGGCAGTTCCTGCTGACCTGGGTACTTGGTTCTTGACTATAGTTGTTCTATTGTACAAGAGTGAGGAAGGGGAGTTTAACTTCCTCTGTGGTAGGATGAATCTGTTTCTGAGGTGGTCTGGGCTAAAACTGAACATTCCACTGGAGGGATGTCAAGACTCACTGCTACTTCCTGTGGAATACCATGAATAGAGCCCCCCTACCCTTCAGGACTGCAGCAACTTCGAGGTTATTCCAGGTCAATAATTTTATGTTCCATCTGGAGTATGCTACAATGCTGGTGGTCAATAGATTAATGCAAGCTGAGAAATTAATGTTGAACAGTGGCCTTCATGTAATAGCCCCATTTGAGAGCATCATGCTGAATGGTGGTTCAACTTTTACTTTGCGGGAAGAAAGTTAACACAGATTTTCTTCAAATATAACATCTTGATGAAATGCACACATTTCCTAAATGTGTACTGGACACCAACAGAACATACCCACCCACAGGCCCTCCCCTGAGTCCAGAAGCATATCATGGCTGGCATCCCAGTGATCCCTTGGCTCTCTTCTAGTTCTTACTACTCACGAGCAAGCATCATCCTGACTTCAAAACTTAGAGTAGTCCAAGTTTTCCCTGGTCTAGAACATTCCGTAAAAGGAGTCAAACTGTGTCTGGCTCTCTTGCTCGGAACAATGTGTGCGATCAACCTCTGTGGGCTGAGCACAGTAGCTACATCACCCACGTGTCCAGTGCTCCCCGGTTTATTTACCTATTCACAGGTATTGGGACTGGAAGCCATCAGGGTGACTGGGAGGAGCAGTGAGGTGAACATTCTGGAGGCTCCACTGAGTAAACACCAACTACTGGAGTGGCCGAGTCAGAGTGTGCTGAGGTTGAGGATTAGTTGCACTTATAAACACATCAAAAAATCCCAATTTAGGATTAATAAATAAATGCAGAACATTACCAGAAATCATATGAAAGACTTGCCAACCCAAAGTAGAGGGTAGATAGATAACATTTTGATATATTGCTTTCATTTCTTTCTTTCATGTACTTATAAAACACAGATTTCCAAAAGTACTACAAACCCCAACTCTTTCTTTTCCTTCCCTCCCCGTCACCCTAGTCTAGGGGCCAGTGTTGTCCCAAGAATGATCTGCACTTGTGTCATGTGTGCTTCTAGCCACACTCAGGACCCATTTCTTTGAATACTTTCCCACTTTGTGAGGGCTGTAGCATCCTGTACATATCCTCTTACCCTTTTGCAGCTAGCAGGTTTTTTGGGGGGTACTTAATATTATTTGTTTGCAATAGTGAAGCCATGTCAATACCCTAAATGTCCCACCATGGACAGTTTATTCCATCGACTGCAGTAATTGACACCCATCAACATGTATCAATATGGAAATTCAATGTGCAGGGATATGGATTTTTTTCTGTATTTGGGGTGGGAAAACTGTGTGTGTGTGTGTGTGTGTGTGTGTGTGTGTGTGTGTGTGTGTGTGTATGTGTGTTTGTCCCTGTCCATCCCAGGCTGCCCTGTTGGGCCTAAAATGCTGTGCATTGTAGAGATTATTTTATAGCCATGTGACCAAGTGTCACAGGACCCAGAAGGCCCTCCCAGCAGGCTTTCGAAGCGTTGGGGGGTGGGGATCAGAGGGCAGCCCCAGGCCTGACTCTCCACTGCAAGGGCTTCTGTGCTTCTGTTCTCTACTCTGCCCCTGCTGATGTAGATGCTGACGTTGTCTGTGTCAGTGGACCCCCACATCTATGCTTCTTCCTGGGCAGATGCTGGTGACTCAGGCCCTTGGCTGTCTGCCTCAGGCTTTGCCTGTAGTGGCCACAGGCAAAGCAGACTCAGGGCACAGTGCCCATGGAGCAGCTGGGCCCCTGGAGCCAGGGCAGGGAGGCACACAGCTACTGGCTCCTTGGGGACTCTGAGTCCTGGCTCCTGGCCGTTCTGCTTGCACACGGTTTCTGCCAAGCAGTGGCCAGCAGCCTGAGGACCTGGCAGGACCTGCCACTTCCAAGGTTCCGTTCTTGAGAGCATCTGTGTGACTGCTCTTTGCCCTACGGCCTCGTTGACTTGTCCTGTCCACTCAGCTTTGGCTGGGTGGCCTGTGCCACTGGTCTGGTGGAGAAGCGGGCTGTCAGCAATTATATTCAGAATAGAATGGCCCAGTCCTGTGGGTTTCACTCAGCTGCAAATATGGGACAGCAGGTGTGTGTGTGTGTGTGTGTGTGTGTGTGTGTGTGTGTGTGTGTGTGTGACATGCCCAGGACTGTGAGCAAGTCTCACACACATCTTGGCTGTTGGGTGTGGGGGGTGGCTTTCTTCATGATGTGGCCAGGTGTGGCACATGTTTCTGGGCACCTACCCCCTCCTCTTTTAGGTGTCTGTGCTGCCATCCTCTGTAACCTTCACAGGGTGACCTCTGGAAATTGGCATCTGTCCAGTAGTCTGGCAAACTGGAGGGGCCTAGGAGTTTTCTGTCCCCCTCCTACCATCTCCCCCACGCAGAGCATCCCAGCTCTGTTTCCTGGAAGCAGATCAAATTCTGGGGTGGAATTTATCCTTCTGACCCCCCACATGGGATAAAGGCAGGAGTTTGAATTTGTAGCCCAGCTTGTTTCTTCCCTGTCCTGTTCAGGTCCCATGTTCCTTGCTGGCTTCTCCTGTGAGCACTTCTTTAATAACACACATGTACCACCTTTACCATAGCACCTCTCCTCACCCCACTTTCCCTCCCCTGCTCACCTCCTAGTCTCCCACCTCAGGTTGCCTCCCGGCCTCCACCTCTCCTTCCCTCTCCTCTGCCTCCCCAACTCCCTCACCCTACTGTGAAGGAGGAGCTACCTCCTAGAAGCCAGGCAGCCCTGGGTTCAGGACCTCCCAAAGCCTCAGGTGCGAAGCATGGTGAGGACACAGTGATGCTAGAAGGTGCTCGGCGAGCCCATGGTAATCTCTGCTAAGGTGGCTCGGGCTTATGGTGAGAGTGACGAGTGTGGCTCTTGTCTGGTTGGTGGCCCCTTGAGGAGCTGCCCAGGTGGCCTCCGTCCTCCAGGGCAGTGCACAGGCATCACGGGACCAACCAGGCTGTACCCTCCCGGATCAAAGGACAAACCCCGAGGTAGTGCCAGGCAGGAGTGGTGACCCTTTAAGCAACGCACTTCTGGAGGTCATTCTTTTTAGTTGTATTTTCCCCAATAAAAGTTTTAATTAAAAAGTACCCAGACCCTGGGGACTTAAGATCAATTTGAGTGCGGAGCTCCTCGGAGAACATGTCATGGCTAAATACACAGAACAGATCATTATTATTTATTATTATTTCCATTCCAAGAAATGGCGAACATTCTTCGGCACTTTTCTTCGTGATTTGTGGCTGCTGCAGCTCCGGTCCCTGCTGTGGAGAGCGGAGAGCGATGGCTCTTAGTTTCCCGAGATGACCAGGCTTTGCTAATGGAGGGGCGACCAGGCACTCCGAGGCTCAGCTCCTCCTTTACGGCCTCTGCTTCCTCCCTGGGGGCTCCTCCCTGTCCAAACCGAATTATTCAGACTGGCTGTGCCTCAGCCAGCGAGGGATTGAGGTCACACCTGCTGTAACATGGAGAAAGGCGACTCCAGGGCCTGGCACAGAGGGCTGCACACATGGGTGGCTTGCCAAGTGCTTGCCCCTCAGGCCTGGGAATCACCCTCTGGCCTTGGGAACTGCAGCCCCTCTGCTGCCGCTGCCAGGTGATTTATGTGCCTGGGAAGCCTCTGGTCTCCTTTCCCATGGGTCCTGGTCCAGAATCCTACTCTGGGTGGACTTCGGCCCCAAGTGGTGGGAAAACTGAGGTGGGAATGAGGTCAGGAGTGGAGTGAGGGGCTGTCTGGAGAGCTATCAGAGAGACAGAGGTACAAGGAGAGAGAAGAAAACGACAAGGGGGAGAGAAGAAGAGAGAAAGTAGAATGGAGGACAGAAAGGGAGAAGAGTCATGAGATCAGAGAAACGGGGCAGAGATATAGGGGTGTGTGTGGGCCCACGAGGGGTGACAGGAGGAGGCAGGACGGCAGGGAAAAGCAGAGCCGTCTGTCTCTTGCTTCTTCCTCCTCAGGCCTATCAGCCACTACCTCCTCCTTTCCCATCAGGCCCCAGCATTTCTTGGAGGCCCCTCTGCGGACCATTTGCTGTGGCCGGGGCTCACTGGAAGCAAAGCTTACTTGGAAGGAGATTTTAGGAGAAGCCAATAGGCACAGTGGCTCTGTGAACACTCAACCCTGGATGGGCTTTCTCGCCTCTGTGCTCATAGCTCAGCTCATAAGTTCTTCTTTTTTTAAAACACTTTGTTGTCTAAAGCATTCTCTGAGTGATATGGACTGTGGAAATGCCTCTTGCACAGAGTCGAGTCCCAGGATGAAAAGGTTGGAGAGTATACAGCACTGTCTCACCTTTGGACAGGCACAGCGCACACGGTCCTCCCAGAGGCTTCACCAGGTCTTGCAGGAGTGGCCCCCTGGCTTGACTTCCGAAACTGTGTCCATTGGAAGGGCCACTGGGATCTCCTTTGACTGGAAGCCACACTTAACCTAGTGGATGCACTCTTTTGTGTTGCACAAAAAGCCTCAAAAGGAAAGGCTTAGGAAATTTGTCACTACTGTCCTGTGACTTCCCCCAGTTGTCACATTATAGGTAAAGGGTATTGTGGAAAGGGTTTGGGACCCACATGGGTATCTCAGTTGGTGTTTAGGGAGCTCAGCGACTACAAGGTTCAGAGGAAATGGCACAGCTGTCTGGGAATGTTCCAGGAGGGCAAAGGCAGAGACCTTTTTCTCGAGGACAAAGTGGTCACATGTGTAGCTGCGCACTGAGGTCCCTGCTGCCAACTTGCAGCTGCACAGCTGGATCCATGAGGAGGAGAGAAGGGTGGCTTCTCACCTTGGGCAAGTGTCATCCCAGGAGCTCTTGGGCCCTTGTCAGATTTGTCGTGCTGGTCTTGAGGGCATTGATTCCCTTGGCATAGGTTGTA